>VDFB02254092.1:12500-16034 GCA_007258455.2 Sequoia sempervirens | reverse complement strand
TAATGCAATTCTTAAGTAAGAATCTAGAGGAAAGAAAATCAAATGCTTTTGGTCTCCAAGATCACTTTGAAGTGTAAGGTGAGAGTATACACATTAATTTCCTTAGGATTTGAAAGTAAATAAAAAAGAACAAAAGTGTACTTTTAATTTCTAAGATCACTTTTCAATGTGAAAAAGGAGCATACACACTATTTTGACTAAAGCATAGTAAAAAAAAAGTCAAATACCTTTAAAAACTGAAGTTGGCAACTAATTTAGTAAAAATAATGGAGCCTTTGACAAGTGATCCTACAAGACAAACATATCAATAGTTTTCTCAAAAGTATCTTCAAACAATATTTTAGCTACATAAATAATGGTCAAACTACAAACACCAAGGATAATATTATTAAATATAATCAATGGTATAGTTAAGTCCTAAGAAAAATTTAAAATAAAAATAAAATAGTTGCAAGTGATGACAAACTGACACAAGTGATGATAGACAAACACATGCTATTCACTCTTGTGACTCATGAAAAGCATAGAAATTAGTTTATGAACCTACAACACAACACAATAAGTTGAATATTTTTTTATAAAAATGAATAAAATAATTGCAAACAAAACATAACAAATGACTAATGAACAAAATAAATAAGTTGGGTCCAAAAAAACTAGAAAAATATAGAAATAATACTATAAAAATAAAATAGTGATTTATTTCTAAAAATAATGGCATAAATTTAGAGTGTAGTTGATTGAAAAAACATAAGTGTCGATAAACATAAGTAACCCAAAAAATATAGATTTAGGTAGTGCAAATATTGATACGAAACCCATAATTTAAAATTTATTAAAAAAAATAAAATAAATTAGGGACATGGGACCTTTCAATAGAATGTAAGTAGTGGAATTAGAATAGAATAAAATAAAAATAATAAAAAATAAACATTAACTAAAAACAAGGTTGTGCTGTTGTGAAGTTTCTACCAAATGCTGACAAGATAGTTTTGTTCTTTGATGTGTATAAGAATTGAGAGAAACACTACTATGATCGAACTGGGTTAGGCATGGAACCATTGACCACTTTCTAAATTGTTATCTATGTCGTTGCTATCTGTGTCATTGACAAACCAACTAGTGGCTATAAACCTGGTGGGAGCATTGTAGTAGGCTATCAAATAAGAAGGTATACCAAACAAGGTTTTTCCCTTTCTTCCTTTTCCTCTATCTCTACTAACTCTACTACTAAAAATGTCTCCACATCTTGATTCGTTGTTGGGGTTGGTAAGAACTAATTGGTTCTAGAAATTGCTTGCATTTCAAATATGTGACTCTACTATGAAGGTTTGAGTGCATGGTGAATTTTTTGTCATTAAACAACCTAATATTATATAAAAATATAATTTTAAAATATTGAATACTATCATAGCCACCACTACACATTAACATAATATCACTTATATGTCAACTATTCTTGACACTTTAAAAAAAAATCATGGTGTGACACTCTTTGTAAGCATGGAAAGTTTCCATTAGTGTTTGAAATGAAATGAAAGAAAAATAAACTTAAAATAACTTAAATCCTTTAATATTCCAAATCCTTTGGTAAAAAAAAAAAGATCAATTTAGACATAGATTATTATAAATCATTGTTTAATATCTTGAGCATGGTTAAAATTCCATATAGATTGCTCACCTCTCAATACACATTTAATCACATCATGAGAAACATTTACTCTTGCATATATACATCTAACCCTCAATATTTATCTCTATTAATCTCTAACCTATTTATCTAAATCTCTTTATCCCTCTTTCTTTCTATCTCTCTTTAACTCTCTCACCCTATCTCTCTCAGTATATACTTCCCTCTCTCCCTTCCTCGTATCCTCCTCTCAAGCATTTCCTATTAATAATTATTTGCAGTAGTTAGGATTTCTACCAAATGTAAATAAATTTCTAAATTTCATATCTTTTGTCATAAAGAATCCTTGTAATATTCTGTGTATGCCCCCATTCCCCACCATGGATGCGGTGCAGTCATTTCTAAACCCTGGAGACAGCTTTCGTACGGAAATACGAGAGCTTCGCAGCCTCTATGGAGGAAGATGATTGTATCGCCAGACGGCGGGACAAGGTCACGAATGAGATATACCTACAAAGTTCATTCTCGAAAAAAGCCTGGTTATGCACATCCGGCTAACGGGTGCTGTTTGAGGAAGAGGTACCTGTGCCACCCTCAATTCAGCTGCCTGAGGCACCTTTAATCCTAAATGGGTGGCTGAGGAGATGGGTACCATCTAGGCTCCAAGCTATACCCTTAACTCCGTTTCATCCCAACTATAGGAACAATTGATTCAATGTGTGACCACCTTTCCGGGTTGTCAAGGGACAATGTCCGATCTCCTTTACCCTATGGTTGGAGTGTTGCACGTGTGTGAATGTTTCTATTGGGTTATGTGATTGTGTGACTCTAATGTCTATCTTTGAGTGTGGATTCAATTCAAATAGTGTTAATTCCTTTGGTAAGTCAGGTTAGTCAATGTTGTGATCATTCTCATTATTTATGTTTTGATGTGAATGTCTCTTTTATGTGAAGTTATTTCGTGGTTTATGCCTAGCCTTGAATTGTGGATTATTTGAGTAAGGTTAGATATTGGGTTGATCATGTTAGTTGTTATTGTAATTGTTATTAATGTGATGAGGTGTGATTTAATGATATTATATATGTATTTATATTGGTACGGTTATTCTTTGGTGTGAGTGAATATTGGTTATTACTATTATTATGATTATATGTGTATTATGTTTTATAAAAATAAGGTTATAAATATTAACATATTCTAATGTTATTTATTAAATATTAATATGTTTATTAGTAAATATTTAAATATTAATATGTAAACATATGTTATATTTGTGTTTTGATTTACTATTTTGGTGGAGTGATTATTTTTAAGGTTTTTTTTATCTCTTATAATATTTTAAATTTATTTGGTGGGAAACCCTAAATAAATGAGTTAATTATGTGAGTTAATCTAATTATTTATTTTATTTTAATTATTTCATTAGTGGGATGAGAATAGGTGCTTTAATTTAATATTTTAGTATTTTATTTTATGAGAGGATTTTATTTCCTTATGTTATTTTGGAAAAGAAGAGTCTTTTGGAGAAAAAGAAAAAAAGTTAACTTTTTTTTTGTTTTTGTTTCTTTGAAATCTCCAATTCAGTTTTATTTTTATGGGAAAAATTTGATAAAATGAAACATTCTTTGTAGTATAAAATTTAGGTGGATTTTGGAAGAGGATTTTGTATTTTAAAGAATGGAGAGTATTTGGCAATGGCTTTAATTGAATCTCTCAAATTTTTTAGAGAAAATTCGAAGGGTTTAAATCAAATTTGAGGGAGGTTTGTGATTTGGAATTTAATTTACATCTGGGGAATGATTTCTTGCTGTGGTTCATAGTTTTGGAAGAGAATTTCAATTGGGAGTTGTAGCGAATTTTGGAGCCTTACATCGTAATTTCTAAGTATATGCTGCTGCTAATC
>VDFB02254092.1:0-7500 GCA_007258455.2 Sequoia sempervirens | reverse complement strand
ATCATCATAATATCCATGGCATCATAAGAGTATATAATCAGTAACAGTCTAAGCTACCATAACATGATATCAACAATACCATCAAAATCACAATGTGCCAACCAAAACCACAGAGAATGTCAAAAATCAAGTAGTAACATGAGGGGTATTACAGCTTAGGATCAATTGTACCAAGGCTATGTATTGTTGGTCCTGATTATGAACTGCTAAATTAAAGTTGGTTATTATGTTATAAGATTGTGAAAATGATGTTGTGTTTCATTGTATGTGTTGTGGTATAATGATAAGCTTTTGGGTTTCCTATCCATTTGTATTAGGTGTTTGGCCTTTGGAAGTAATTGGAAGTCTTTGTGAAAGTCCTTGTGATTTTTGGTTGATTCTTGTTTTAAGCAGTTTCCTTTGGATGTTTAGTGTCAGCCACTTATTTTTGTTGCTTTCTTGTGTGTGGGGCCTAGTGTTGTATCCTAGCACGAAGGGAGTGGGCCTTAGGGTTCCACGTGGTAGGGTGGTATTTTCCAACCATCCATTGGGGTTTAGGTGGTGCAGTTCATGTGCAACATGGAGTCTTTCCTTCCACTTCATTCTAGAGTTGGTTTTATGGTGTAGATGATATTTCTAAGAAAATTGAGCCCAATATGTATCTTATATATATGTACCTCTCAGATGAATGAATCTTGTACATTGTAGCATTCTTGTAAAGGAAAAGTAAATGAATTGATGTAATCTTGAATATATATATTTATTGTTGTTTATTATGTAATGGAAAGGTTAACATAGGAATGTTGTACTTATGATGCATATGAGCTTAAGTTAGTAGTAGATGTGATACATCTTTATGTACCAATTTCATGGCATTGATTAGGATTAGGTTCATATTGGCATAGTGTTAGATGAGGTTTAATTATAATTAAGTTATGTTATCATATGCAATTTGATGTATGAGATTTAATTTACATTCAAAGAATTGACTAGATGTGTTCTTAGTGTATCAAATGTCTTTCTATAGGTTTAGTTAGTGTAGATGTATCATAGTAGCGATGTTAGGGGACCATGGTGGATATGTGTGTAAGTGGGCTATGATTAATGTTACTTAATGCAATTATGATATGATGTTAATGTAATGATGTTATCCATGTTAATTTGTTGAGTTGCGTTACTTAGTGTCACTTTAGTTTTTTTTTAAATAAAAATTATTGGCATGATGTTGAAGGTTTTTTGTGTTAATCCACCAGGTCCCCTTTTAGCTTATAAGCAAATGCTCATTATGTACCTCATGAGTGGTTGCTTCTCTGAACAAATCACTCTCTAAGTAAAAGAGACTAAAATTATCATGAACACTCTCTCTATAGGCTCTGTTTAGAAATCAAACCAACAACCATCTAAACTAACATCATAGGTTGACTTGGAGACTTCATCATATTTTCCTTTAACATGCTCTTCTTCTAAAAATGCATTAGTGATCTCAACAATTTCATCATTTGCATCTACTCCACTAGTGTCATCAAGGAACCTAGTAATCACAAAAATCCCATTAGATTGGTTTGAACTTGTAATCAAGGTTGTTTTATTTTTTCCTCATGCAACAACTCATCGACAGTAGTTGCATGCATGTCTAAGAGGTCATCCCAGGTTTTTTTCATACATTCCTCATGTGATAAGGCATCTTCCCCATCAAAATTTTCTGATATGAATTCCTCTTCTTCCTCATGCTCCTCATTGGCTAAGAAAGGTTTTCAGCTTCTCATTTCACTGAGCAATCGTCATCTTAGCTAAGACCCGCTTCATAGATAAGGATTTTTTATCACCCTTCAACATGTTAGCCGATAAGATGGAATAAAGAGACTGTGGCACTTCATCGATTTCCTTAACAATCAAGGTCATAATTAAATTCATGGCTGTAATAAAATTGTTAGCATAATATTTTCTGATGGTAGCAAAGAATTGATGAAACATTTTGAGAATTAGATCATTCAAACCCATATCTATCATGATGTTATCAAATCTGATTTTTGTAAATGTTTCAAGTATGGTAGCAAATATAATCAAGGACATAAATGTAGTGTGAAAAAATATTGTATATTGAAGATCCAAGTGATGAAGAAGATGATGAACCATTATTAGAGGGTGACAAGGAGTTAGATGAGGAATCATAAGATCCCAAATCAATAATTTCTTTTCGTGCACTCTCAGGTTCTAGTTCTCCACAAACTCTCAAGGTAGTGGGTTTCTTATAGAAAGAGAGGGTAACCATATTGATAGGCTTAGGAAGCACTCATAATTTAATAATAAAATGGATACTTGTCTACATTATTTTATATATCCACCTCTATAATTTCTAGTTTTAATTGCAGATAAGGGTATTGTTAGTCATTTTGGGAAATTCACATAATTAAATTATCAATGGGATATTATCATCTTGATTTCCCAATTGTCCCTATCTCCATGGATGCAACATATATATTAAGGAGTACAATGGATTCCTACCTTGGGAACAATCGAGATGAAATTCTAGGATCTATTATAAGATTTCAATCATAAGGAAAGATAGTGGAGCTAAGAGGGTTGTGTGCTAAGTCCCCATAGATGGTAAGCTCTTATTAAATGAAAATGTTTCTTAAGAAAGGATTTGATGGATTTGTGGCCCAATATTTTTCTTAGAATCATATAATCAAATTCTCCTACTTGTCCATATTTGCAATCAATTGTAAATTCACTTAGTGGTTTTTGGATATATGCCTAAAGGATTGTCTCCCAAGATGGATCATGATCATGCCATACAACTAGTGCCAGGGAGGTAGCCACCCAACATCAAGCCTTATAGGTACCCATATATATAAATGAGATTGAAAAGATTTTTCAAGAGATGCTACAGGTAAGAATTATTAGGCATGGCTAGTGTGCTTACTCCTCACCCATGGTGATGAAACATAAGAAGGATCAAACTTGGTGCATGTACCCAAACTAAAGAGTGCTCAACATGTACACCAAAGATAAGTTTCCTAATCTAGTCAATGATGATTTACTAGATGAATTGAATAGAGATATATTTTTTACAAAGTTAGAACTTAGATCAAATTATCACCAAATTTTAATTAAGGAAGAAGGTATTCCCAAGAAACAATTTAGGACTTGTGAGGGTTATTATGAGTTTTTGGTGATGTCATTTTGTCTTACTAATGCATTATCTGCATTTCAAGGTTCGATTAACTCCATATTTTTAAGAATTTTTTGAGGAATTTCTATTACTATTATTTCATGATATATTGATTTATAACGAGACATGAGAGGAACACTCTCAACATGTAGATCAAGCATTATAAGTTCTCAAATATCATCCTTTATACTAAGGCTTCCAAGTGTTATTTTGGTCTCAAAGAGGTGGAGTTCTTGGGACACAGTTTCAAATGGAGTAAAGGTGGATCCTAACAAAATTAAGGTTATCATGGAATCACTTGTTCCCAAAAATATTAAGAAATTGAGGGGTTTCTTGGGATTGATTGGATACTTTAGAAGATTCATGAAAAACTATGAAAATATAATAGCACATAGGTCTATTGAAGAATGATTATCTTCAATTGGAGGAGTTAACTAATAAAACATTTGAGATATTGAAGGAGGAAATGTGTACTATTCCAATTCTCACTACTCAGACTTCACAGGGGATTTTATTATGGAATGTGATAATTCAGATAATGATATATAGAACTTATCATGCAAGAGGATCAACCCATTTATTTTGAGATTTATCAATTAAAGAGAAAAAATTAACTCAAACCTATTTATTAGAAGGAAATGCTAGTTATTCTTCATACAGTAGAATAATGGAGGCCATATCTAATGGATAACACTTCAAAGTTAAGAAAAATCATAATATCATAAAATATTTCTTGGCACAAAGATTATCTTTTGAAGAGAAACAAAAATGGGTTACTAAGATGTTGGGGTATGACTTTGAGACTGTATATAAGAAAGGGAAGGAAAATATTGTGGTAGATGAACTCTTTAGTAATAACGACAATGATGAAGCTTTAATATTATGTTCTATTTCAATATTACAAGTACGTTGGGTAGAAGAATCCAAAGCAGAGTGGCATAATGATGTTGCTACAAGTAATCTCATTCAACAATTACAAAGTGATCCCAGTAGTTCAAATATTTTTTTTGGAAGGGAGATTATTTGTGGTATAAAGAGTGGTTATACTTATGCAATAATTCCACTCTCAAAAAAAAATTCTCATGAAGCTTCATGAGTCTCTAGTTGGTGTTCATTCAATATTTTTAAAGATATATCATCAAATTAAGTAAGACTTCTTTTGGGAAGGGATCAAAGGGTATGTTGAAAGATTTGTGGCTGAACTTTTAGTTTGTCAAAGAAATAAAGAGGAGACAATTAAGACACCTAGTCTCTTGTGACCCTTAGTTATTTCTAGCTAGCATTGTGAAGAGGTCTCATTGGACTTCATCACATGAATTCTAAGATATAAAGGTAAGAATTTTATAATGGTAGTGGTGAATCACCTCACTAAATATTATAATTTCATTGCATATCACATACTTTCACATCAAGCATAGCCGATTTTTTGGGATAATATGTAAAAGATACACGGTACACCTAATTATATTGTCAATAATCATGATCCTATACTTACTAGTAACTTTTAGATGTATTTTTTCCTATACTTAGGTACTCAATTTGATCATATCTCTTCATAACAGCCTCAATCTAATGACCAAAATGAGGTTATTAATATTTTCTGGAAGGGTATCTATGTTGTTTCAATTTAGAAAAGTGGTCTTAATTGGTAGATTGGCTAACACTATTAGAATTATGGTATACCAATTCCTTCCATAGCTCATAAAAATATCTCTATTTATATCACTAAATGAATATCTTCCTCTATCCATCACATCAACATTGATGGTATCACCAAGAGTTAGGGCTATGGAGGAACACATGCATCATCAACAATAAGTACTTTCAAGAATCAAGGAGAATCTAGACATGGCAAAAAATTAAATGAAATAGTAGGCTAACCAACACCATAGTGAAAGGAGTTTCAAAATTGGGGACTAGGTTTTCTTGAGATTGCAACCTTATAAGCAAATATCACTGAAGAAACAAAGAAAGAACAATAATTTTCCCTCAAAATATTATGGCCCAATACCAAATCATGCAAAAGATAGGTAATATCGCCTGCAAGCTTGAGTTACCTCCAACAACAAAGATATATCTAGAATTTCATGTTTCATGTTTTTTAAAGAAATTAATGGGTGTAATATCTATACATAGAAAATATTACCATAGCTTGATGAAGAAGGAAGAATCATATTAGAACTAGAGTTAATTCTTCAGACACACAAAGAAGTTGAGGACTAGAACACTCATAGATTATCTCATCTAGTAGAAGAATTTTCCAATTGAAGATGCCACATGGGAGGATGGAGACCTCATTCAAAAGCATCCACACATGATTAGCATTAAGGAAAATGACTCTCTAAAGAGGGGTTTATGCTACACCCTTAATAGATTGAAACATGCATAGGGCTGTGATTAGGGTTGTCACTACTTTAACTCTTAATTAAGTCATATTATAATTATTATATTAATATTTAGTTATTTAGGTCATCCTAGGGATTATATATTGTTATCTAATTCAGTTTGGGTGATATCCTAGGGATAAGTAGGGTATATATGAGGTATTGAGTCTTATTTGATCATCGCATTCTGAATTGTGTTCTCATTGGATATATTTGGAGGTTTCCCCCCTCTAAGAGGCTTATTATTCTTAGTCATTATCAATTATTTGCATAATATTTCATATAATATTCCTCTTTTTTGCAACTTATTTTATTACAATATCTAAAATTAATAGGATAAACTACCAAAGGGTCATGGGCCCAAAAGGAGAAATCACTTTGTTGAAAATATGATATTTTGAAAGAAGTGGGGAGAGATTATATTTTTGTCCAACCTCAATCCCCTTAATAGATTGCTCCGACAAGTTTCTCCAATTGGTTCTAGATCCATCCTTGCATAAATAGCCTTCCACAACCTTACCAGACCTATTGGTGAGTATTCACATGATCTACTACAATTAGGGGAAAGAAGATAAAGGTCTTTGTAGTCTCCCTTCCCCCAAAACTAGGTACCTTTGATGAGGATGCTTCTAGATTTGATAAAATTGTTCTAGATGATGGAGCCTTTTGGCACTCTTTCAACAAAGAGAAACATAGCTTTCATGATATCAATCCAACCTAATCTATCCTTCATGAAACTCCAACTAATTTTGTCCATTAGTGGTTTTTCTATCTTTTAAATATTTTGAGATTAAGTCCCTCATTACCTAAAGGACAACATATTGTATCCCAGTTAATTAAGGCTAAGTGTTTTATTTCCTCATTGTTTGTCCAAAGGAATATATTCTTACATATGTTCAATATTTTATGCCATATATTTTAGAATATTGCATAAAGGGAGAATAGTACATCAAAATACTCTAAAGAAAGGCTTTTAGGAGTTGAATTTTTTTAACTTGACTAAGCATTTTCCCTTTTCAACTTACAATTTTTTTTCTATATTATTTCAATGAATAACATTCCAATATTGGGGGTTGAGTTTCTTCATAGATAATGAAAGGCCCAAGTAAGAGGCTAACAAGGAAGGGACAATGCACCTAAGAATACCAATAATATTGAATTTTAATCTTGTGTGGGTGATTGAGAAATTTAAAGAGGTTTTATTATAGTCAATATGCTATCTTAAAACAATAACTTAGTCCTTCAATTGATATTTCCACTTGGAGGATTCGTACATAATATATTTACCAAATGGGATGGTATCACCCATAAAGTGTTAATGGGACAAAGGAGGCATTAAAGAGGAAATATAGAGCTCAAAGATAACATGAGAAATAATAGCCCTTGAAAAATTTCTACCAAAATCCTCGACAAGGATGATGAAAAGATAAGGAGAAATAGGGTATCCTTGGTATAGAAATTTACCTTGGAACCCAAATTTTTGTAGAACCTTGAAGAGGAATTTCTAGGAGACCCAATCATTATCTCTAGAGATATCTAGCTTAAGAGTCATATTTTCATTTTTTATTTTCTTTATAGAGTGTAGAATTTATGCATTGAGATAATAAAATCAAGGATTTGATGTCTTGGAACAAATACTTTTTGGTTAGGAGAGATTATTCTAGAAAGGAAAGTTTGTAGCTTGAGAACAAGCAACTTGGAGGAAATATTGTAGACAGTGTTACAAGGGTTGAATAGATAATCACCCATAGAGTGTACCTCTTTATTTTTTGGTATGAGAATTATAAAAGTGTTATTTTATTTTTTTAAAATCCTACTAAAACCAAAGAACACATGTGCAACAACAACCACTCCACTTCTAACAACATCCCACAAAACTTTTAAAATACCAGAGGAAAACCATTCAAACTACCTAAAAGAGAAAGCAATATTCTTGATCTCTATTTCTAATCAATCTCTTCT
>VDFB02254091.1:0-16133 GCA_007258455.2 Sequoia sempervirens | reverse complement strand
CTCACTTTGAAATTGTGCCAACAAGCCCTTGATCAACTTTGTAGAGAAGTTGACACTCCACAAACCACAAGCAATACCCATACACTACAATTACACAACATCTAAATATAATTGCCACCCATATGACACTCCTTTCTCATGAAAAGGACAACCCAACCGATTCCCCACCATTAAACTTGTTGCCTCATTTACAACATTAGTTAGCTTTATCCAAGCAACATGAGATGTGAATGTACCCACCATTGATAATTCCTACATAGTACTAGTAAGCTAGATTTGGAGAACATAATTCTAGTTAAGACTTTTGATTAATTTACCAACTTTCACGTGAAAACATATTACTTGTACAGTAGTTATTATATTTGAGAAATATTTCAAAGTGAATCTAAAATACAATATTTTTTCACTTCTATGTATATTTTAATACTTTAATAAATCATTTTAATAACAAAATATCAAATTTTAATATTAATTTAAACCATTATTTCTCCCTTATCACCAAATACTTAAATTTGATTATATACTATAGAGATCCCTTACTTTATTATTATTATCAAAATAAATGAGAAAATATAAAATACACAATAATAATATCATTTTAAGACTACGTAATAATTTTATCGTAGTTCAATAAATAATGTCCACTCAATTGTTTTGATTGATGAAATTGTTTTAAAACTTCAAATTTAAAAAAAAAGACAATCTAAAAGCTTTGCCAATTAAAAAAATTAAAGTACACAATAATAATATCATTTTAAGATTACGTAATAATTTATTATAATTTTATGATAATTCAATAATAATGTCCAGTCAATTGTTTTGATTGATGAAATTGTTTCAAAACTTCAAATTTAAAAAAAAAGCCAATCTAAAAGCTTTGCCAATTAAAAGATTTTTAAAAGTTCTGCTTACCTATTTAGCATCATAATTATTCAACGAATTTAATTTATCATAAACGGATGTTTGTATCACGCTTGTCCCCGGTTCGACTAGGCTAGTCCCGTCCTCGAGGGAAGCAGCGGGACTGAGATACTATCACATCAAAGTTTATTTACGATGGCACCTTCTCCATCTTCTTCCTTAGCAGGTTTGTCTTCGTACTTTGAACAGTTCAGTTACACTTGTATATTTATTGTGGATGAAATAATATTTCTGTTACATTATTTTTCTCTTTTGCCGTTTCATTGAATTACGAAACAAATCATGGATTTCAAATGTTAAAGCACGCTATTTTTCAAATCTGCACATTTTTATAAGAGATTTCTGATACACATTAACTTCCTTTCAAAGTTAGTTATACTGCCTTAGGGTTTCTTGGCCTGTTTATATTTTATATAAATATTGTATACTTTTCTACACATTCTTTCAATATTCATTACTAGAGTGTACTCTGGTAATAATTCTCACCATAAGAAGGGAATCGTGGTGGCGTCTACACAGGTCTAGCATCTTCCCTAGTGAACAGCAATTACATTAGTTTTAATTTCTTTGGTTTTCTGTCTACAAATGGGCTGAACATGTTGCTACTGAACCAAGCTCAAAAGTGCTGCTGATGAGTGGTAAGGAATTCTTACAGCAAATGAAGAAGGAAGAGGTAAACTTTGCTTGATAGGAAAGCCTAGAAGTGTAGTCACTAGCACAAAGTTGACTGGTTTGCCTCAAGAAGTTCAAGATATGTTGAATCAGTATGTAGACATCCTAGTGGCTGATCTACCTAATGATTTACCTCCATAGAGAAGTATCAACCATCGTATAGACTTTATTCTAGGAGCAAATCTTCCAAATAAAGCAGCTTACAAGATGACTCCAAAGGAGAATGAAGAAATCAAGAAAGCAGGTGCAAGAATTGTTGGAGAAAGGGCTGATAAGGGAAAGTTTAAGTCCTTGTGCTTTTCCAACAGTTTTGAGTCCTAAGAGGGATGGAGGTTGGAGAATGTGCACAAATTCTAGAGCAATCAACAAAATTGCTATTAGGTATAGATTCCCTTTGCCAAGAATTGATGATTTGCTGGATTGTTTGACTGGAGCCAAGTATTTTTCTAAGATAGACTTTAAAGTGGCTATCATTAGATTAGAATTAGAGATGGTGATGAGTGGAAAACAACCTTTAAGACAAATGATGGGCTCTATGAATGTCTAGTTATGCCATTTGGCTTAACCAATGCTCCAAGCACTTTCATGAGGCTTATGAATGAGGTTCTTAAAGCTTTTACAAGTAAGTTTGTCATAGTATATTTGGATGACATCTTGGTATACAGTCAATCGAAGGAAGAGCATCTTAGGCATTTAAGAATGGTATTAGACAAGTTGCATGAAGAGAAGCTACTAATCAATCTTAAGAAGTGTACTTTCTTGAAGACATAATTGATCTACTTGGGGTTTGTTATCTCACAAGAAGGATTGAAGATGGATAAGGAGAAACTAAAGGCAATCATTGAATGGCCTACTCCTAAGAGTATTTTTGAGGTAAGAAGCTTTCATGGTTTGGCTAGCTTCTATAGAAAATTCATAAGGAATTTTAGCGGGATTTGTTCTTCAATAGTGGCTACAATTAGAGGAGATAAGAGGGCATTTCATTGGATTGAGTCTGCTGATAAAAGTTTTCAGATGCTTAAGAAGAAGATAACAAAGGAATCTATCTTGTCTTTACCTGATTTTACTAAGCATTTTCAAGTTGAATGTGATGCTAGTGGGACTGCTATAGGTGCTGTTTTGAGTCAAGATGGAAAGCCTATTGCTTACTTTAGTGAAAAGCTTAATGATGCAAAGAAGAGGTATTCAGCATATGATCAGGAGTTCTATGCCATCATACAAGCTTTGAAGAAATGGAGGCATTACTTCATGCCTAAGGAGTTTGATTTATTCATTGATAATCATGCTTTACAGTTTATAAGTAGTCAACATAAGTTGAGTCAAAGACATGTCAAATGGATTGAATTTTTGCAAAGTTTTATTTTTGTTATCAAGCATAAGAGTGGTCAATCTAACAAAGTTGTAGATGCTTTGAGTAGAAGGAGTTTGATCATGCAAGAGTCTCAAGTGAGCATATTGGGATTTGATGACTTGAAGGAGATGTACAAGGAAGATGTAGATTTCAAGGAGGCATATGCAGCATGTGAGAATCCTCTTAGCAAGGATAGAAGTCCTTGGATGGATTTCATGATACAAGAGGGTCTATTGTTCAAGGATAGCCATCTTTGCATTCCAAGAAGTTCCATGAGAGAGAACTTGCTGAAGGAAAAGCATAGTGGCAGCTTGGCAAGGCATTTTGGACAAAACAAGACACTAGCTCAATTGAGTGCATACTATTATTGGCCAGGTATGAACAGTGATGTTACGAGGTTTGTGGAAAGTTGTAAATTGTGCCAACATGCCAAAGGGGGCAGCCAAAATGCAGGTTTGCATCAACCATTGCCAATCCCCAACAGGCCATGGGATTTAGTAAGTATGGACTTTGTACTTGGTCTACCAAGAACTCAGAAGGGGCATGATTCAATCTTTGTGGTAGTTGATATGTTCTCTAAAATGGCTCACTTCATTCCATGTACAAAGACAAGTGATGCTACTAACATTGCCAACTTGTTTTTTAAGGAGATAGTTAGACTACATGGACTTCCTAGGAGCATTGTCTCTGATAGAAACACTAAATTTGTAGGAAACTTTTGGAGGACTTTATGGAAGAGGTTGGGCACTAATTTGAGTTTTAGTTCAACTTACCATCCTCAGATTGATGGTCAAACAAAAGTAGTCAACAGGAGCCTTGGAAACATCTTGAGAAGCTTGGTGAGTATGCATCCAAAATAGTGGGATTTGGTGCTTGCACAAGCAAAATTTGCATACAATGACTCACGTAATAGAAGTATAGGTATTAGTCCTTTTCAAATCATGTATGGTATGCATCCTAGAGGAGTGTATGAGCTAAGGAATTTGGGTAAAATGGAGACAAGAAGTGTTGATGGTGAAGAATTTGCAAGTGCAATGCAAGACTTGCATAAGAAGCTTGAAGAGAACACCGTCAAGTACAAGAAGAGAGCTGATCATAAGAGGAAAGAGGTCAGTTTTAATGTTGCTGATCTTGTTCTTGCTCATCTTAGAAAATAAAGGTTTCCAAAGGGTGAGTACAACAAGTTGAAAGTTAAGAAAATTGGTCCTTGTAGGGTTCTAAGGAGGTTTTTTAGCAATGCATATGAGATAGAACTTCCAAAAGGCATTGGAATTTCTCCTATCTTCAATGTTGTAGATCTATACCCTTACAAATGTTAGTGTTTAGATCAGAAATGCAAGCAATAAATAATGCAACACATAAGACAAATGAACACAACAGTTTATCCTGGGAAAACCCTCCTTCTCGAGGGAGAAAAACCCAGCAAAATATATCTCTTATATATAGGACGAATAATAGCAGAAATCTGCTTTAAAAATCAGACCCTTCTCAAGGGTGAACTTGATACAATAAATTATGAAAAATCTCTTCTTGAAGAATTCGATCTGCTGCTAGGAGGATGTGAACTTCTGCTATTACTTGATGCGAATTATGAAGTGATTGTAATGTCTCAAATGGGAGAACTCTATCCTCCTTATATATCGAGCCAAGTGACCTTTCACTTAGGTCGGCTACTTGAAATAATAAATATTATTTAAAATGTTATGAAGGCCGACCTGCCTTGTACAAGAAAATATCTCCTGCAGCTATAAAACACAACACTCCCTCTTAGCTAGGGAGGTATTTTCCAGATATCTTCGTCATGGAGTCTGTCAACATGACGCTCATAACGGCTACACCCTCTTTGAGGAAATCCACATCTCAGTCTCAGAGATGTACAAGAGTTCATCACGGAGTCTCTCATCGTGATATCATCATGGCATCTCTCAACATGATGTCTCATCTCAGTCTTAGAGATGAACAAGGGGCTCTACACCCTCTTAGGAAATCCACATCTCAGTCTTAGAGATGTACAAGAGTTCATCACAGAGAGTCTCTCAATGTGATGTCAGTCATGGAGTCTCTCAACATGACGTCTTATCTCAGTCTTTAGAGATGAACAAGGGCTCACACCTCATATTTCTATATTTCTTCTCAGAGAAATATACACTACAAGGCTTTCTCAGAGAAATATATACTACAAGGGCTTTCACCTCATATTTCTCTGTCTCGAGCAATATACACTACAAGGGCTTTCACCTCATACTTATCCATCTCAAAGAAATATACACTACAAGGGCTTTCACCTCATGCTCTCCTCTCTCAGAGAAATATACACTACAAGGGCTTTCACCTCATATTTCTCCGTCTCAGAGAAATATACACTACCACAAGTCTTCATGATGATGTGACTCCCTCTGAAGCTCTGAGTACTTACATCAACCTCCTGACCTCCTCATCCAAGGTTGCCTCTATTGGTTTGTCCGACTCCCTCTGAACATTATTTCCTCCTCTTCGAAGAAACTGATCGCAATGACAATCTGTATAGGTTCTTCCTCTTTGAGAGATGTCTCCAGTGAAGTTATGTGCCACCAGCTCAGTCCCATGGCTGCAAGCTATGTCTCCATTCTTTAGCCTGCGTGACTTCCTCACAGGATGCATCAAGCTCTTCCTCCCTTGAATGCAATCTCTCATCATCCTTATGCTCCTCGGTCCGTCCTGAAAGCATTTTAGAGAGTTTAATAATAGTTCATAGAACTAAACTATCCCGAAGAGAAATACCAATGCTAGAAGCATACATGATTCACTATTCCAATGTTATTGCATGAATTAATAACTACATAAAAATTCATGAACATTATTCAAGGGTATGAAATACTTATCTCTTTATTGTCTAATCTCCTCACAATCCACCAATTGTTCTTTCTTGATCTTCGCACTTAAAGATTCAGATTTGCTGCAATGGAATGATCTGCTGCTACAAAATGATTCAAAACTGTTTGCAACTTCAGAAAAATGTCTTTATGCAACAGATACGTGGACACACAACCTCCAGATACGCTCAGAATAGGAATAGCAACTCAAATGAAGGCATAAAGCATACTAAAATGCAAGTAGAAGGCAGTGACTAGACTCCAGGGACTCACACCAAGCAGTGGAAACTCAAATTGACCCTCACAGGTGTCTTGACTTGATATGCCCAGATACGATTATAATATCTTCAATTTCCCAATCTAGCACAATTCTGAAAATTTATGAGTATTCAATAAATCAAGCTTTATGAGAATTCTCCCATGCTTGCAAACCCTTCTTCACATGATCATTCAAACTTGCTACTGTCCTATGGCTAGGAATAATCATTAACCTCCTTTCTGTACACTAAAGTAAGTCCTTCCTCTAGAGAGATCAGGAACTTATCTTTAGAATCTTTAGGATCATAGAAACCTGATTGAAGCTTTGATGGCCACTTGTTTCCTGCTCAGGTGCAGCCACAAGCACAACACTTATGCTTAGATGACTATAGCTGTGTTCCAGTAATAAAATCCTCCAAACTCAAAGGGCCACGACTTCTCAATAATTAAATTTGATTTCCAATAAATAAACTGCCCTTGACTTGTCCACCTATCTTCTCATGTTGCACCCAGATTCCTAAATGTTGTGATCATTACCAGATGAAATCCCTTAAAGTCGTCCTCCTAACAGACGCCTTGTCAGTTTCTCTCTTTTCCAGCAATTAACTCAACCATACAAGGATGATACAAGTGCACCTCAAATAATAAGTTCGATGCCCAGATTATATCTCCTTCAGACTGCTTAAACAATTTTGATTAGATCTTTTCTTAGACCCGCTCTGATACCATGTTAGTGTTTAGATAAAAAATGTAAGCAATAAATAATGCAACACATAAGACAAATGAACATAGCAGTTTATCTTGGGAAAACCCTCCTTCTCGAGGGAGAAAAACCCAACAAAATATATCTCTTATATATAGGATGAATAATAGCAGAAATCTGCTTTACAAATCAGACCCTTCTCAAGGGTGAACTTGATACAATAAATTATGAAAAATCTCTTCTTGAAGAATTTGATCTGCTGCTAGGAGGATGCGAACTTCTGCTACTACTTGATGCGAATTATGAAGTGATTGTAATGTCTCAAATGGGAGAACTCTATCCTCCTTATATATCAAGCCAAGTGACCTTTCACTTAGGTTGGCTACTTGAAAGAATAAATATTATTTAAAATATCATGAAGGCCGACCTGCCTTGTACAAGAAAATCTCGCCTGCAACTATAAAACACTAACAACAAAGGTGAAGAACAAACAGTCCAAGTGCCTGAAACAGGTGAAGATCAGATCATTGAGTGGGAGCAGTAGTTGCCCAAAGAGACACCAAAGCAACCTAAGGCAATTTTGGACAAGAAAGTGGTCAAGAAAATAAGAGGCAACGAGAAAACTTCAACATATCCAAATGAGCCCTCAACACCTCCTTTTATAGCTTTTTCTTGTTGCTTTTTTGAAAAAGCACTTTTTGCTTTTTCATTGTTTTTTTGAAAAAGTGTTTTTATGCTTTTTTCCGAAAAACCATTTTTGCTTTTTTATAACAAAACATATTTTGCTTTTTCGCCACTTTTTTCGAAAATGCACTTTTTTGTTTTAAATTAAATAATTATGTGCAAACATTTAATCACCTTTCCAACAAGCTATTATGCTAAGTTGTCCTTTAATTATTTCTCAACATTTTTTTTTTATTTTTTTTTAAAAGGTGCAATGCACCCATATTATTAGGGGTAAACGCTTTTGACTGGAGCTATGAACCGGGTACAAGAAACTACCAAACCTGCGAGCACAATGACCCAGCGAAGGCACAAGGCCTGCGAGCACTTTGGCCCAACGAGGGTTTGAACCCTGGTGGCTGTCACTACAACCAAGCAACTTGACCATCGAACCATGCCCTTATTGACATTATTTCTCAGCATTAGACAACATTAGTGAAATATTAATTAAATAACTTAATAACTCACCCAAGTTGTAGAAAGTATTGCAACGTCATCAAAACCAATTCTAACCACACCATGATGAAACTAAAGCAGTAGGAAGATGATAGAAATCAACTTGGCGACTTTTTAAAAATAGCTTGCTCCTCCAAGAAGTTTGGAGAGCACCCAAAAGGTCAAAAATCGATTCTAAAAGCATCAAAGGGCTCCAACTAACCAACTGAACTCAAACCCAAGAACAATTTCTCTGCGAGACTGATAAAATGCTTCTCCAAGAATGTTGGAGTTCTCCCTAACTAACTAGTTAGCCTTCAGAAGACTTGGAACCTGGCTAAATGTGCATGAATTGGCTAAGCGCCAAAAGGGGACATTACAAGGAATATCACATATATGATGGAGAAAGCATCAAATTTCAATTGGATGGAGGAAGGAAAGAAGACATTCGGTGATATAAAGGAAGCAATTGGTAGGGCACTAGTTTTGATTTGTCTTGATTTTTTAGAAGAATTTATCATATATTGCTATACTTCAGAATTCACCAGGTTCATCATCTTGACTCAAAAGAATGAGGAAGGTGTCGAATCATCCATTGCCTTTTTAAGCTTTGGGTTTAAAGATCATGAGTTGAGATACACTCAATTGGAGAAACATGCTTTTGTGGTGGTATGTGCTGTTAAAAGTTTTTGCTTTTACATCCTCCATTCTCATGTGATAATGATGGTAACTGATTTGGTGGTTAAGGCAATACTTAGTAAGAGTTAGGATCTAAAAGGAGGAACTAGATGGCTAAGATCAGGGAATACAACTTGGAAACCCAACCATCCGAGTTGATTCAAGGATGAGAGCTAGTGAGTTGATTGTAGAGGATGGTGAGTTGAAAAAGGAAGAAATCCAAAATGAAGAAGACTCAACATTGCCATTGATATTATTTCTTGATTCTCTTGATCAGTGGTATCAAGATAGTATCTATTTTCTCACTTATGTTGTTGTTCAAGACATATGGATAGTAAACAATGAAGAAGGCTGAAGTGACAATCACAAAAGAATGTTGTTTGGAAGGAAATGTTGTACAAGCAAAGCTTTGGTGGTACCTTTCTACAATGTGTTAATAAAGAATAAATGGCCAAGTTGTTGGAAAGTTTTTATAATCATGCTTGTAGTAGTCATTTCTTATCTTGTTTCACAACATTTAAGATCTTGCATGCTCACTATTGTTGGTCTACTTTGTTTAAAGTTGCATATGATTGGGTATGAAAGTGCTATTAATGTTAACAGTTCATGGGGAAATTGAAGATAACAGCTATACCTCTGAAGCTTGGGATTATTGATGCTCAATTTTAGTTGTAGGGTACTGATTTTTTAGGGCCAGTAAATCCAAATTCAAGCAAAGGGCATTTTTATGTGCTTACTACAATAGATTATTTCACCAAGTGTGTACAGACCATTCCCACCAAAAGAGCAATATTTGTGGTAGTTTGTAGCTTAAAAGAAATTATCTTATCCCAATTTTGGGTGTCAAAGAAAATAGTCACTAACAATGCTTCAAGATTTTCATTAGAAGAGATCTAGAAATTTTGTTACGAATACAATTTGTTCTTGTCTCATTCATCAAATTACTATTTGCAGGGAAATGGACAAGTGGAATCTAAGGGTTGAACAGCATAGTGTGTGTTGGGTTTCATGTATAGGGGCCTGCTTGTAATTCTTTCATTTCTATAATTGAATATATGGTTTTCTTGTTCAATCTTTATTATTCTTCCTAGATTGCTTCTATTGTTGCTTTGTGTGACCATTTGTCAGTTGTTCGTTTGACCCACATTTGATCACTGCACCAAAAATTCACGCTCAGTTCAACTTTGCATATAAACATTGGTTGATTGCATTTCTTTTGTCCATGCCTTGTCTTGCTATAAATAATTGTTGGAGACATTGGTTTACATGCTCCTTTTGCAGCTTGAAGCAACTTAAGGACTATTTACTAGGAATGTATATTTGGATTCTCTTCCAATATGGCCTTGAGGTAGTTCCTCATTGTCTTTGTCTTAGGTTTCATTCCTAGGAGAGATTGTAACATGCTATCTTGCTTGAGTTTTTTCTTTAAGAGATTGTCTGAATAGATACTAGTTGCAGATTTTGACTTGGAAATCCTTTTATAGTAAATGGCAGCTAAAATGAACTATACTTTTAGCACAAGCTAATTAAATTCTAATCAGCTAACTTCCCTCTTCCTATGATTCTTTCTTGTAAGACTCAATTAGTAACATTCCTAGGATCTTATATGTAATTATATCCAATCTTTGCCTTGTGTGCAACTAACCAATTCCTTTTCCAGAAAAGTCTACTGAATTGTCATTTCGGGGGAACTTGAAACTCACCTTTATTGTAAAATAGGGGGGCAATTTACATAGAAGAATAGGTATTCATATTAGAACTTGAAGATTTGATATTTGTAGATCATTCAATCCATTAGATAATGGGGCTAATGCTAGGAGTTTCAGATTAACATGTTTATAGAACCAATGGGAAGCTTTTATTTTTCAATTTCTCTAGTGAATTGTTTTGTTTGGTGTTTGGCAAACATGTTTTCCTGTCAGAACTTGTGTCTGCTTTTTAAATCTTTTGGGGAAATTCATTCTTAGTATTTCACTGTTCATGAAAATCATCCCTATTAATAGAGTGTGCTTGTTTATTTTATATCAGTTGGGATGTTATGGAACTTCTTGATATTAATAAAACTTATATGGGGTTTCCATGCAAGAGTGCTATTAGGATATTTCTTCCTAAAATTTTGCTAGTGTAGGTGATCTTTGAATATTTAATGACTTGTTTATGTCTACAGGGTCTTGCAAGGATGATATTCAGCACATTTCCATTCCCTCTGTCAGCAACTTTATAAGACAATTTTCTACCAGTGGAATAGCTGTTGCTGTAGCAACTGGAGTCACACATCCCATAGGTTGGTTCTCAACAACAGGCATGTCTGAATGATTTTTTTTGATGTAGCTGTCTTCTTTTTAGGGGAAAATATATATTTTGTAATAATATTGCAAATGTTTACAGTTCATGCAATGTTGATAGTGGTGGATCCAGCAGCCATCTACAAAATTCAATCATAGGGTAGAATTCTTCAACAAGATTCCAGTATTCACAAAACTACTAGTAGACTGCAATCCCAAAATCAACATTTAGCAGGCCTAAACTGAGCTATAGGAGTTTTATGCATTCTATTTGACCCACTACATATCACTTCATCTGACCTTGTTAACTTGATATCCTATTTGGAAATTGAAAAAATGTGAACAATTTAACCAACAGTATCACTTTATTATCTGTGAATACAAACAAAATTTTGATGATGGATCATGAACTGTGATCTGAATTGTTGATGTAAAAAAAAAGTATACACAGTTTTTACTAGAAGCTTTGTAATTTTATTCTTCTGGGTTGTGAAAACCTCATGTTTATTACTGATAAAAATGTGTTTCCCCATAAGCAGCCGTGAAGCCATTAGAGAAGTAGAACTTGGGCTTGAGAAAGTACCCCGCTACATGAATATGTTGGTGGAGTTGATTGTTCCACCTTTGATCAATGATCTCCCAAATGGGGCAAATCTATTTGCATCCCCCATGTAATAGTGTTGGATGGCCTCTTTGGCCCTATCCATTACCTCATAAATATATCCCATTACATTTTTCTCGCCATCCACCAAGCGCAACACCCTCACCGACAGCTCAGTCACCTACAAAGTACAAAGTAGAACCAAATTTAAATTACGCCTTACAATTAAACAAAATACTTTTCAAATGCTCTCCCTTTTACATCACAAATTTGAGGGAGTCACACCTTTTTACTTCAATAGTTACAACTCATTATTCAAATTTAGATAAGTTAATTTGTTAGTGTTTCTTAACTCAAGAAGTATTTTGACAGACAAAGTTTTTAACATTTTCATAATAACGTAATCATAAACACACATGGAGTAATCTTTGTTGGAGATATATTTGGGATGAAGCAAACACATGGATACACTTAATACATGTAGCATGCATGTGAAAGACACATAAATACACATAAGATATGAAGCATGCACATAAATACACGTAAGTCATGAAGTATACACCTGAATACACGTGGAACAAAAAGTATACATGAATGCACGTAAGTCACAAGGTATACACATGAATGCAAGTAAATCACAAAGTATACGCATGAATACACATAAGTCACAAAGTGTTAATATGAATACACATACATTGCAAAGCATACACTTGAATACACGTAAGTCACAAAGTATATACTTGAATACACGTAAGGTACAAGGTATGCATCAATATATAAAGTATACACAAGAAGCATGAAGCATACACGTCAATACATGCAATACATAAAGCATACATAGGAAGCATGAAGCATACACGTGAATACACGTAATACATAAAGTATACATAAGAAGCATGAAGCATACATGTGAATACATGTAATACATAAAGTATACATAGGAAGCATGAAACATACACGTGAATATACATAGGAAGCATGAAGCATACACATGAATAAAGTATACATAGGAAGCATGAAGCATACACGTGGACCACAAAGTATACATGAATGCACGTAAGTCGCAAGGTATACACATGAATGCAAGTAAATCACAAAGTATATGCATGAATAGACGTAAATCACAAAGTGTTCATATGAATACACGTACATTGCAAAGTATACACTTGAATACACGTAAGTCACAAAGTATACACTTGAATACAAGTAAGGTACAAGGTATGCATCAATAAATGTAAGTTGCAAAGTATTTGTAAGTCACCAGGTATACAGTACACGTAATACATAAAGTATACACAATAAGCATGAAGCATACATGTCAATACACGTAATACATAAAGCATACATAGGAAGCATGAAGCATACACGTGAATACATGTAATACATAAAGTATACATAGGAAGCATGAAGCATACACGTGAATATACATAGGAAGCATGAAGCATACACATGAATAAAGTATACATAGGAAGCATGAAGCATACACCTGAATACACGTAGACCACAAAGTATACATGAATGCACGTAAGTCACAAGGTATACACATGAATGCAAGTAAATCACAAAGTATATGCATGAATACACGTAAGTCACAAAGTGTTCATATGAATACACGCACATTGCAAAGTATACACTTGAATACATGTAAGTCACAAAGTATACACTTGAATACACATAAGGTACAAGGTATGCATCAATACATGTAAGTTGCAAAGTATTTGGAAGTCACCAAGTATACAGTACACATAATACATAAAGTATACACAAGAAGCATGAAGCATACACGCCAATACACATAATACATAAAGCATACATAGGAAGCATGAAGCATACATGTAATACATAAAGTATACATAAGAAGCATGAAGCATACACGTGAATACACGTAATACATAAAGTATACATAGGAAGCATGAAGCATACACATGAATATACATAGGAAGCATGAAGCATATGTTAGTTTTAGGATCAGAAATGTAAGCAATAAAAAATGCAACACAGTGAACAATGAACACAACAAGATACCTTGGGAAAACCCTCCTACTCGAGGGAGAAAAACCCAGCAACAATCTATCACTTATATATTGAATAAAAGAGCAGCAATTTGCTTTACAATTTGGCCAACCTCTAGGCCGATTTGAAGAAATGATTATAGCACCTCTCTCGATGCAAATACACAAGTAATAAGGAAATATCGATCTGCTTGAAGCAACTTCAATCTGCTGTATAATCATGAACTCCTGTTGGAAGTAATGCAAACTTGTCTTGATAATTATTGAATTACCAAATGAGAGGGAGTCACCTTGTATATGTACACATTAAGGTGTCTTTTCATGAAGGGTCGGCCTCTTACACAAAAGAGACGACTTTACAAAATGGGGTGACCTTTTATAAATAAAATATAGAACATTATTAATGAGGCGACTCTTCACTTGAGTCGGTCCCATGCATTATTTATATGTGACAAATTTGTGGGAGAAAGAGATCTCCCACCGCTATCACATCAACACTCCCTTTTAGCTAGGGAGATATCTTTCTAGATATCCAAGTCATGAAGTCTCTCAACACAACACCCACAATGGCTACACCCATTTGTGGAAAAAAGAGTTCATCATAGAGTCTCTCAACATGATATCGTCACGGAGTCACTCAACATGATGTCCACCATGGCTACTCCCATGTGTGGAAAGAAGCATGTGCACAAGTGCCCATCACAGAGTCTCTCGACGTGATGTCACAGCTCTCTAAATACACGCTTCACCATGGCTACTCCCATGTGTGAAAAAAACACAAGTACGAAGGGTTCATCACAGAGTTTCTCAACGTGATACCGTCATGGAGTCTCTCAACATGACGTCTCATCTTAGTCTCAAAGATGAACAAGGGCTTGCACCTCATATTTCTTTTGTCTTAGAGAAATATACACTACAATGGCTTTCACCTCATATTTCTTCGTCTTAGAGAAATATAAACTACAAGGGATTTCACCTCATATTTCTTCGTCTCAGAGAAATATACACTACAAGGGCTTTCACCTCATATTTCTCCATCACAAAGAAATATACACTCAACAAGGGCTTTCACCCCTTACACTCTCCTCGGGCCACAGCAGAAATATACACCAACAAGGGCTTTCTCACTCTCAAACTTCCTCACACAGAAATATACATTACAACAAATCTTCATGATGATGTGACTCCCTCTAAAGCTCCAAGTACTTGCATCAACCTCCTAACCTCCTCATCCAAGGTTGCCTCTGTTGGTTTGTTAGACTCCCTCTGAATGTTAATTCCTCCTCTTCAAAGAAACTGATCACAATGACAATCGGAATAGGTTCTTCCTCTTCAAGAGAAGTCTTCAATTATGTGTCACCAACTCAGTCCCATGGTAGCAAACTATGTCTCCATTCTTTAGCTTGCATGACTTCCTCACAGGATGCATCAAGCTCTTCTTCCCTTAAATGCAATCTCTCATCATCCTTATGCTCCTCGATCCGTCCTAGAAGCATTTTAGAGTGATTACTAATAGTTCATAAACTATCCCGAAGTGAAGTACCAATGCTAGAAGCATACATGATTCACTATTCCCAATTGCAAGAATGAATTAATATTAACTACATAAAATTTATTCAAGGTACAAGCATAAAATACTTATCTCTTTATTGTTGATCAATTCAGTGATGCCTTTTCAGATTTCAATCTCCATATCTTTCCCTGCTATTAGCACCACAGTCTCATCATATTGATCACCACTATAACAATCCGTCTTGGGAAATGGCGTCATGAGGGAACCACGCCAATAGTGAAGAGACCACTTGAATCTTCACCCCGATGCAATGATAAGGAACCGCTACACCCCAAAATTGAAACAATGTAATCTAGACGAGGTGCCTCTATCAAGAAACAATGCTCTTGATAAAATGCAACCTTCCTCCACCCAAGGCAATATTAAAAAAATGAGCTCTTGACTTCATAATCGAATTTACTCTTGGCTGTGATTACTCTTGATGAACACGTCTTCACCAATTAGATTCTCCACAAGTGCCAACACTTTGTATTTTGTTGCTCCCGTGAATTGACTATATCTTTCCTCAATTTGAATTTGATCCCTTAATATGATATTGGCCGGCGCTTATTATTTCTGACTTCAACAATCAGTGCAACACTTGGAAATTTCCATTCGCACTCCCTTCAATTACAAATATTCCCGACAATGGTTGGCGCCTTTGCTTGTCTTAGTTTCCTGACTCCTTAATTCCCATAGCCGCGACAGTCTCCAAGCTTGTCTTGTAGGGGCAGCTTGAATATAACAAATTTCCTACAACGACTTTCATAAATATTAAGGTTTCTTTGTTAATGTTATGGCAGCTTCGGTTCATCCTTCTAGCCGCAGTGAAGACATAATTGACATAGCCTATCGGCTATTTATTTCTATGTGATATTTAATGTGAAGGGGCACTTCACTTGCAACAATGTAATTTCTAAAAGGGCCGACCTTCCTTGTAATTCGCATATTTTAATTGTAATTATACTTCTCTATTTTGGCCGACCTTGTACATGAAGAGGTGCAACCTCTCTCTCATTGGGTATTTATACAAGGTCATTTCCATCCTTTCTATCATTAAGCAAGTTCGTTTCTCTCCTTCATTCAAGTG
>VDFB02254090.1:0-29999 GCA_007258455.2 Sequoia sempervirens | reverse complement strand
CAACAATTATCGCACAATTTTTTTTAAAGTAAAACTAACATGCATGAGATGCACAAAAGTTATGACATGAACATTCATTTAAACAAACCCAATATCATTTGCGTCCCTTGGGGTACACGAGGATACATTACGAAACTTAATGCCATACATCAATGATAAAGAATGAAAGCCAAATCTAATCCATGACGAAGCATATATATAAACCATCAATAAGAACCATTCACTTAAATAAATACAATACTTTGAATAACGTCTGATATGGATCCATATCCACACAAGGTTCACCAATGATAAATATTACATCACATCCTTTTCATTACCTTACACTGTTCAAGTCTTACAATGATACAAGCATGTTTCCCGATATGAGCAGGAACCACATAACAAAATAAGATGATACATCAGAAAGATAATAACAAAGTAATGTAATTGGCTCCAAGACAAATACAACTCTAGAGTTGCTGCAACAGCACCAATCTGCACCTCTCGATCCTTGATTGGGGACCCAATGGGGTGCTTAGCACATTCCACCCGACCACGTGGGTCCGAAGACCCACCCCCATGCTAAGGAGCTGACAAGAAGAGACCTCCACCAAGAACATCCAAACAGGGAACCACAAGACTCAACATCATACAAAGGTATCATGAAACTCACGGATTACAATGACATAATCAACAACATTCATGAGTCAACAAAATCAAATAAAACTATAAAACTCACCACATTTAACCCAACCAATAACAATTAAGAAAGTCACCAAAGAGCATCCATAAATCATTTCCACAAGAATCTGAAACAACATAAAGACTACAATGTCTAGAGGCGACAAGAAACCAGAACAAGGGTGTCTAGTCGGGAGGGTCATCGCATAGCTCTCATGGGATCTCCTGGCACTTCCTCCAACTGAGGCGCCGACACCCATCTATGGATTCCCTAGCCCTCGAAAGAAACATAAAGATACAATAACCAGAGGCAACTACAACCAAGCACAAGGGTGTCAAGTGGAGAGTGTCATCGCATAGCTCTCATGGGATTCTCCTGGCCCTTCCTCCAACTAAGGCGCCGACACCCATCTATGGATCTCCTGGCCCTTCCTCCTAACTGAGGTGCCGGCACCATAGGGTAGCTAATGCGGAGCTGATAATCTCTCGTGAGGACAAGACTATGACTTTGCTTACCATGGCCTTCTCAGTCTATCACTAGTCTATGGTAGCCCTAGTGCATAGCCGAGGAATCCAATGTTTTATTATCTTGTGTTTTTTTAAACTACCCAACCCCCCTAAATTCTATTGTTTAGGTTATCACTTGTTTAACTACTCTTTCGTGGGTTATCCTGAGCCCTTCCTCATCATGAGGCGCCGGTGCCCACAAAGTACCACTCTCCCTAAGACCCCTAACCTAAACCAAACCAGGCAAGGGTTGTACTATAACAGATAAAACAAATAAACTCAAGACCAAATCACATGAGGCATTAACCATCTCACTATAAACACATAATCAAAGTCTCAACAATTCATGTACAACCCTTTTAAAATCATAATATCAAAACACTTGCCATATCAAGGGCACATAAAGAGAGAACATCAACTGACCATAATCTCAAGCCTCTGGAAGCCAAAAGAACGACAATTCCCAACAAGGGTAAAATGAAGCAACAAGAGCTTTTCTCAATAATTTCAACACAAGAATAATATTTCCCTCAAGTCTGAGATTAACTTGGAAAAACTACACAAAGAAAGTTTCATCAAACGCCATCCACAATTCAACAATGGTGTCACTTCAAAAAAGAGATTCACAAAAAGCAACCTTTAATTCAATAATAATCACTCAACATCCAAAAGCTACCAACTAGGCATTCCACGGGAGACCTCAATTTTCTCCTCGCAAGAACCCCTTACTATGGCACATAAATCACCTTCATAAAGTCAGCAACATGGCAACAACAACAATTATCTAATCACATTCTCAATTAAAATAAAACCAACCTATTTAACAAACAAAACAATTACAATACAGACTAATTCTAATATACACAATTCCACCAATAAAGAGTTCGATACAACCACCCATTACAAGATTACCAAATGCAACCGTATAACAAAACTCTCCAAAGACCAAATGTAAATAAACCATTTCCCTCTAACCTTGCTCCTCTAATTACTCAATTTACAAATCAATTAACCAACTATAAGGTACTATAATCATTAATCTTTTACTCATTCCCTCCTATCTATTTTACAAACTACAAGACTAACTATATTTTGTTTCATCAATTCCTAACTAGATATTTCTAATCTCCTTTATAAGAATAAAACCAACTATAGCTTACTTTCCAAATTTAGTGAATCAAAACTCCTACATATCTAGCCTAGTGAGTTAACCTTTCCTTAAGCAACTTTCCAATTTCGCAAAGCTACATAACTCAAACAATGTCATTCTAGAATACTCATTTATATTCAAAATAAAAAGTTGGAACTACATTTCCTCACCTATATCTACCTAGAGAGAATCTCTTTGAAAGCAATAAAGGTAAAGTTTATCTTTAAAGGATGTTGTCCCATACAAATTTAAAAAAAACTTGATTATATAGTAGAGATAAATCAATATTCCTTGTTAAACTATTTACCAAATTTATCATCAAATATATTTATTAAAAGATCAAAACATACTTTCCTAACATATAAATAGGCATTTACCCAAATTTCTTTTACATACATCATATACAAACTATTCATAAAATCAACACAGATAGAGTTTGTTTCTTCCTATAGCTATATTATCCAAACATACTTATACGTATATATATCATTGTAATTTTAACAAGATCTTGATAAAATAACGCGCCACAGCTGAGACAGGTTGACAATGAACTCAGAGGGATTATTTCAAAACTTTAAACTTCCTATTATGATCAAGTGTGTGGCTGTGACAGGTGAACATGAAATCAGATAGATTATTTAAACCTTTAAACTTCCTAATATGTTCATGCCGCAGCAGACGGCAGGTAAACAATTAAATCAGGGAGACATTATATCTATCCACCCTACCATGTCACTAAGGTTGCCGCTGCGACAGTTGCGTTAGAAATCAGGCAGCTATACCAACGTCCATTCCCTTCTATGTTCGAGTTTTGGTGAACTGATACAGGATGGCAATAAGAAATCAAGTGTTTAACTAAACCATGTCGATATTCTAGTTTCAAATACTACAGCAGCAACAAAATAAAGAGGTTATTTACAACTTGAACTTCATTAAAGTTATTAACACCGAAATGCAAATCCTTACATAACGTTCTATTCATTAAAAAGGAAGGAATCCTAAACGAAAATGGAACAGCTCTGCAAGTTTAAAATGTTAGAGTTTGGTATGAGAGAGGAGTGAAACATTTCCATCATTCTGAACATAGCGACATTGATCTGAAGGGACTATTGGTGATAAAAGAAAACTATGAAAAGACTGACACTATAAGAGTTGCAACAAAACCAGTTTGAAATTTAATGAAGCCCTGATAATGGGATTATAATTATATAAGCATACTTTTATATCATTATATGTACTAAAATTTAATAATCTTATGGCATACGCATAGAAATGCATATAGGATACCTTCATACCATGTATTTGCTGGGAAAAAGACATACTACACCGTAAGAAAGGTTAAGAGCAGAAAATAGAAAAGCATTAAGGCTACAATACAGAGCATCAAATGCTAAGGATGAGACATAACCCAATGACTAAGAAGTACAAATTAGAAATTCATCAATCAAAACAAAATGGAACTAACAATATATATATCTCAGATGGAGAACCAGGAAAAGACAAACAAATGCATGGAGTAAGGAAAGCAGCATAACTTAGCAATGTTACTCTTACTAGCCATGCTACGTTTGAATCCCTTGACTAAAAGGATTTCCTATGGAGGGCATCGATCCAAGGGTTCAAAACATGCAAACCATGAGGTACATACGACTAACTCCCACAGACGGTCTGCAGCCATGGAATCAAAGAGACTATTTAAATTTATACATCTTTGTAGGTCTAAAAGTTGTAGCTGTGATAGGTTGCCAATGGTTTCAGGGAGGCTATTTAATTTTGAGCAATACCTCAACTCTAATTACTGTAATGGTGACAGGTTGCCAATCATATTAGAAATTGTCAAATCCCAACTGTTATCCACCAGATTGAAGGGAAGGAGAAAGGTGAGGTGCAAATATGTGACTTAAGAGTAGAAGAAGTAATGTGCAACTTTTCTATTCTTTGAACTAGACGTATTTCTGTTTGGTGGCGAGTTTCCAGAGACGTGCTTAGATTTGAAGTTTGGAAATTTAAACTTTACCACGATCAACGGTAAGGTCTCTATTATGTTAGTACATTGACAATATTTATTTTCAAGTGCTACAACTGCATTATATTGTCAGTAGAATCAAGCAGGTTATTTAAATCTTTAGACTTTCCTATTATCATCATGATATGTACTCATCATAGACACTGATAAGATAACAGAGGTTATGCCAGTAAATTTTACATGATAAAATTTCTTGCAACGCTGCCAGAAAGAAAATCAAACTAAGTAATAAGTAAAAACTCAAACAAACATTCACACTATTTTCAAGTCTACATCAAGGGTTATTCTAATTATGTGTATTTAAGTATGGAACAAGAGGAGTACTCATATGCCACCGTAGAGAAGAGTTGGAGACATCACCCACTTGTCTAATCTTGCCCCCTAGAACCACTACCAGAGTGGATGTGAGCCTCCATTTATTCCAGCATTCATCGAACAAACTCTCCATCCCCCCCGTCGTGAGCCTCCGTCCCTCCCCTTTTAAAATGCCCTCATGACATGATAAAACCATGCCCAACCCTATTCCACCCAAAGCTCATTCGATGCATGCCCAAGCTTTTTAGTTTATTTTATTATTTATTTATTTTTATTTTATTTTTTGAATTGCTTTACATGCTTTTTATGAATTTGAAATCTTATTCTTTTACTTATTTTAAATCATTTATTTTAAGTAATTGTCTTTTCCCACATTTTACTTCTATTTCCACTTGTTTTAACAACCGTTCAAATCTTATCACCTTATCTCTTTTCTATCTTTTATTTTGCTTTTTACTATTTACTATAGAAAACATTCTATTAAAATTTATTTTGTTTTAAATCATATTATTTTCTCCTGTTTGACAATTAACCCATGAGATAACCAATCAAATATTAATTTAATTATTTAATTAAATCCGTACACATAATATTTATGACCTCGACTTATTATTTATAATTTTACTTCTGATTTTATTCACATTATTTCAACTTCAAATTTAATTAAATTAATATTAATTTCACTTGAACTATCATAGATAAGTTAAACAATGAGAACACAAATAAACACTTACACAAAATCTTGAAAGGTCGCAATGGAGGGCACTACACCGAATGGGTATGTTTTATATTTATATATATATATATATATATTTTGAAAAGCAATCCTCAATTGTTTCGTAAAATATCGAGGGCGTAGTAATTGCCTCACAATTATTCAATTGTATTTTAGTCAAAGCAAAAGTAATGAGCAGAAGGGGTAGAGTTACTCACAAGCTTGTCAATGTGGACCGATGAGTAAAACCTTGAGGTGTACCACCTGCCATATTTTTTTTTTTTAGCGATCTAATTTAGTGGCCTTTCTACACAAGCTTAACCTTCAAAGATACGCTGTAGGTATGCAGTTACGAAAACTACCAGACCCTTGACACTACTTTCAAATGGCATTTTTGATAACTTCTTCGGCACTTTTATGAGAACCCATAACTATTTGGAAACCAATACCGATAGCCCCCGATTCCCTGGTTTAACTCATTTTTCCATACACGTCCTCCCAAACTATAGGGCCGTCATGGCAGCTGTGACTGCAGTATATGCATGTGATGAGTTTTTCTTTTGAATGACTCTTGAAGCTTTCAAGCAAATGCAATGGTATAAGAAAACACTTTTAGCAGATATGCATGTGTACTATGGTTTCAGGTGAGACACAAAAATAATTTTATCACAATACTTAAAAGGAATGGGAGGCTGGGTCAAGCGCATGAGCTATCTGATAGATAACTTTAATACAATTGGGTTTCATACACACCATTACCTCTAGATTCCACGAAATCAATTTTGTTAACAAGACTTTCCCGTTGGCATCATTTTATACTCAGATCTTTACGGAGGTGAGCGATGCGTTAAAATGTTTATTGACAGAATCTCCCCAGCTACCTGACCCCCATCAAGGTTGATACAGGGTAAGATGCATATTAATTTTTTTGTTTTGCTGCCACAATTAATAACTCTCCAATAATAGCATAATAAAGGGAATAACTAATTTACATGTCAAGAAGTGTAAACGTGCTCTTTCTCCATTTCCTTCCATGCCATTTCCTTCCATGCTATAGCAATCACTAAATTCCCATATTACAACCAATTTTCAGGAATACTATGAATGAAATACAACGAAGGGTCTTGCTCTCCACCCTACCGCAATGGCATCATGGCGCCTCGTGGGCTCTAGCCATACCCCCGAGCAAGGAATTATTTTAGCTCTGTGATGATAATTGGAGCCTTTTCTAATTTTTCAGAAGGGATAGAACTAACATAGCACAAAATTCATGCATTTGGATTCTCTATTTTATATTTGCAACCAAGATCCATACACTATGACACCTTACAACCCATAAACAAAGGTAAATGGAAATAGGAAGAACTTATCTTTTTTCTTCTAGATGAAGGAGTTGAACTTTTGTATCCATCTTTCCTCTCCAAGCCAATTCCCTTTGATCACTATCTCTCCAAAGAGTTGGACTCCTCTCCTCTTCTCCTTCTATCTACCATCTTCACTCAAGTTCTCCAAGAGGAGAAGTGGGTAACAACCTCCTCTTCCTTCCTCTCTAAGATATATAGGATTTTCAACTTGCAACTCTTGGAAGGGGATGTGTGGAGTGTCCTTTTTTTTCCATAAATGAGGGTCCTTTCCTTATTAAAGAAGATACATGCACTTGGACAATCCCTCAATATTTCCATCACATCCTCTCTTCAAAACTCGCCACTCTCCATAATGAGGCCTTTTCAGGGGTCAAATCATGTCCTAGGGGCACTATTGCATGCCTACTTGACCCCTACCACTATGGTATAGACCCTAGAGGGTTTATTTTTGCATCCCTACCCAAGAAATTGACCAACCACCCTCTTTAAAGACCCATTTAAGGAACTATCCGAATTTCAAATTGAATAATGGTTTATAAACCGTATCCCCCCCAACTTACAGCTCACTTGACAAACAAATAAATACTCTCTCAAATCCACAATAAATTATCCCTTTAATATCAACCCTCACCACTTCAACATGTTAACTTTATTTCTTTCTAAGCTCTAAAAAGGGGGTGAAATTTATACCCTCAAGAAAAGTCTTCTAATTTTCTCTCAATGGTTCACCCTTCCCATGCTAACACCATTACCTTCCTGCACAATACCAACACAATCATAAGTAACAATTTGATCACATAAGTTTGTTAACTAAATATTTTATACTTTAGCTATATAATAATCCATTTAAAATTTCAATTAGCTTTTCACAATATATGAGTGCATTCCACCTTCATGGTAGTGACAATAAACAAAATGTCAAAATTAAATGCAAGAATATCACCAAAAGATCACCTTATTTATCATCCATAATATATCTAATCATTGATTCAAGAAAGGCATATAACAATTTAGGATTGTATTAAGTACCTACGAGGCGGGGTCTTACATGGAGAGATGCTTTCGAAAGGTCTTTTGTATTTTGTGTTGAAATGATGGTTGGTTGTGCTTCTTACTCATCTTTCTTTTGTTTGATTATGTATTCCCCCATAAATGATGGTGTGAATTCTAAGGATCCCCAATTGTCACCAAATAATTTGGAAACTGATTCCTCATTGGTTCAATTCCAAGAGGGTCTATATTGGATGTTGTAATCAATGTTTTTAGAGGACTTGCAGCTCCTTTTTCAAGGTGCAAGCAACTTTCAGGCTCAATGTCTATTTCAACTTGATGAATTTTATTGTTATAGACATATTTGATTACGTGATGATTGATTGAAGCCTTGCATTATCTCATGAATCCATGAGATGTTCTTGGTATGTGCGAGGATCATGATGGGCCAAAAATTGGCGATATGATGGGTATTTGTAGGGTATGTGGCTGATGACTTTATTTGCAAAATCAATACAAAACAAAAGAGGTTTTAAAAAGGATATTATTAGCTTTCCACCAATACTCAATTATTCTTTACTTTGAATTTAATAAATAATTATTATTCACTTTCTGTCGAATTATGGCCAAATTCCTGTTTGATAGGATGATTGAAAAACATCTATAGCTTTCAAGCGATTATCACATTTTGAATCAAAACATCGCGTCACATTCTATGCTTTGTATACTATAGGATAAAAGAAAAAATGAATTTCATGAAGTTTGACCAAGTTAAGGTGGTTAGATGTCACGAGTTTTATATTTTTAAAAGTTGTAATAAAAAATCATAATTAATTATTTGCTTGGAAAAAATTAAAAATGTATACATTGGAACATGAGCCCTCTACTTATATCTAAAATCTTATAAAAATATTATTATTTTATTGTGGTTAGGGTGGTTAGACACACACCTACTTATTTTTTCCCTAAAATTTAAGTACTACTGCATTGAAATTTCAAATTTTCACCACATAGATTTAAAAAAAAAAAAAAAACCTAGTATTTTAGAAATTCATTCAATTTGCTACAAATTCTATTCATACATATTTTTGAAATAATATAGATAACTTAATCAAATTTTTACATCAAGTTGCCTAACTTTGATTTTTCTAAATTTTTTGCCACTTAAGGGCCTATTTTTTCCATGATGATCCTGCACATACCTGCCTAAAAGAAGATTATACGAAAGATCATAAGGCATGACATGAATAGGATTTTTCAAAGTAGCCACCCCAACTATAATAGGAAAAGTGATTATATCGAGCAGTTTCTTTGTTGTATTATCAAATCCTCGAATAGATACGAAATTAGGTATTATTTGTGACTTGTCAACATGAAATCTATCAAGGAGATTCACACTACACACATTAATGGTGGAACCATTATCAACAAGAGTTCACTTTATCCCCATCCGATTGTATTGATAAATGATCATGAAAGCTTCATTTTTTTTTTGCAACTCTAAAGGAGGGAGCCCGTGTTGATGGAAAATAATGTCAAAATTTGTGCTATGGATTAAAGTTTCCACACCAATCAAAGTTTTACTAGGAGGACCTATAATTTTTTTTAAGGCTATTTGAAGAATAGTGTGGTAATTTGGTGAGTTCTAAAGTAAATCCCATAGGGAAATATTTGGAGGAGTATTTTTTAATTTTTCAACAAGATCATACTCCTTTTTGTGTGGGAGGTAACAAGGAGCACTAAATAGATTGGCTAAAGGTAAGGAGGGTGGGGTTTGTTGTAGTGGTTGTGGATTATTTCGAGTGTTATATTTATTAGCAAAGGTATTATAACTCAGTTGTTGTGAAACATTAGTTTGAGGTGGGTAGAGGGTGAATTTAGGTTTGGTTTGAGGTGGAGGTTTACGTGAAGGGGGATAAAGGATGAGTTGATTGAATAATGTTAACATCCTATAACAAGTGAGTCTTCATTGTCTTTGAAGGGCATGTTATCTTTTTCTTGTGTCATAATATTCTTCCTAGAAGGGGAGTTCTTAGGAGAATAACAAACCATATGTTCGTGACAATCAAGGTTTGGTTCATACAAAATAACTTCATGTCAACTAAGGGAGTTATTAATGGTTGAATGTGTTTGATGATTGATAGTGGGGAGAGGAGAAGAAGAATTTATTTGATTGTGAGTTGTTTCTAAGGTCTCATTCTCTTGTAACATATTATCTACCCTACTAGGAGAGTGTGTAATATGTTCATCCAAGTTTGAGGTAGCTTCATCACAAGTGGCAGACATCAAGACAAGGACCAAAATGGTGTTCAAATAGATTTTCCCAAATGAGAGGAGCATTAGGGAAGGGAGGATCAAGGGTTTCATGAATTTTAATAACCTGGATATCTTCTAACACCAACCTATCCTCTTTACATCAAGGAGGGATATTAGGAGATGGACTAGATTGATTACCATGAACATGGAGACTAGGTAAGGTGATGTTTAGGAAGTGTCTATGATCTCATGTTCTTGTTGTCTAACATTGTCCCAAGGGGAATAAGGAAATGGAAAATCAAGACCTTGAAGGCTTGTAACTTCTTGCACCAAGATACCTTTGTCACTGATAGGAGATGTATCAGGAGAAGGACAAGTATGCGTGTTATAGTTGTCTACATTTCCATTTGCACCAATGGGTATTGTAATGGTGTTGTCAAGACTAACATGTTCCTTATTGTCGTAATCAAAATAAAACTCATAAGAGGGGATGTTATGTTTATAAAATCCATATTTAATCAAATCAAAGGCACATCTAAAGAACATGTTATGCAAAAGTAAATAAAGTGCAATGTAATTTTTAGATGTAAAACAAAGTAAATTACTGATTACAGTATGCAATATTCTAAAAAATGAAATGGGGGAGATGTAAATCTGAAACTAAACAATGCATGAAATGAGCTATTTTATGTGAGATCTAGTGAAATGCGTGTTACAGAAATGAAAATAACTGATATAGGTAGGTTAAGGCACGAAACAAAAGCTTAAAAATAGAGTTTTAGGGGTCAAAAGGGAATGATTCGCCTAGGGTGGAGAATCAGTCCCAGTATGGACTTTTTTTAGAATTTTCAAAAAAAATTGAGGGGTTTTGATGTTTTCTAAATTCTATGATGCAAAAATAAGTAAAAAATGCTAAATTTCAGAAAATTTAAATGAATTTAGATGCTAAGAATGCAACCTAAATGCACTTTTTTATGAATGCAAAATTTGAAACCTAGTATGCAAGATCAATGGATGCTTGATGTATGATGAAGGACTCTGAATTAGAAAAGAAAGTGTTAAAAAATAAGGTTCATCAAAATGAACTATATATTTTTGAGACTAGGAATGCTAGGTCTCTTTTGTTCAATTAGGGTCTTTCACCTAATGAAAAGAGATAGATCCCACACCCAAAATCTAGGTGCTTCACTCAAATTAAGATATGTTAGATGCTATTTAGACTAAATTAAATGATCTTTATGCAACTAAACTAAGTAATTGATTGATTATCAATGCAAAACCTAAGAATTAAGTGATGTTTGAAAACACATTGTGTATTGCATAAACACCTAAAAATGAATGCAAACCATAACAAAACTTGAAAAAATTGAAAGTATGCACCTGGAATGTTGATGAAGACTAGAAGTGACATTTTAAATGTTATTGATGCTGATTTTTAAGCCTAGTGGGACTCATTTGCCATTCTGAGCAAATCATTCCAAGTTCTGCAAAACTATGTTAGAACCTATTTCTGACAAAAGGGTATCTAAAAATGCAGAAAACTCAAAATTGACCCTGGAGTGGGACACATTCACCACTCATGGTGAACGAGTCCACTTTTGAATTTCTAAATATTCAAAAATGGAATTCAAAGCTTCCCATCTTTACTTTGATTTTCTGTAGGTGTCTGCTTCTGAAACTCTAATTTCCAAACCTAAAAAAGAGTTTCTGTTGATATTTTGACTTGTTGAATGAGGAAAAGGCTTTAGAAACATTGCAACTTGATCTACAATGATTTCCAAGCTTCCAAAAGTCATAAATCTACAAACACACAAGAAGAAAAGAAGAAATGTTGAATGTTAGGGCATGCGAGTTTGCCTTGGTCAAACCCCTTTTAGGTAATTAAAACAAAATGATGAAAGAATGAAATGAAACATGAAATAATGGAGTAGATTACCTTGTCATGATGTTTGATCTTGAATTTCTACAACATAAAGAATCTACTCTTGAATGTCGAAAAAATGATGTCTTAATGCTTTCAAATGAAGAAACCCTAAGTTGTTTGACTTGAGATGGAAGATTAGTGGATGAATAATGATGAGAGATGTGAATTAGGGTTAAAATACTTATATTTATAGGAAATTTACCTATTTTACCCATTAATACCTCATCACAGGCCGACATGAAGTAAAACTAAACTTAAATTTCACTATTTTTCTTGCTCAAAGGTAAAAATTGGGCCAAATGGGACTCATTCACCACCCATGGTGAATGGGTCCCACCTGGATGGATTTGATTTTCCATGGATGGTGAATGGGTCCCATAGGGGCCTTTTTGACAGCTAAGATGCTAGGAGATAAGGAAATAAGGTTTTAATTGCAACTTTCTTAGGTATTTGATCAATTTAAGCATCAAGATGCAAAATATGGGTTAATAGGGGCCTATTAGTGATGATGTGAATGTCAATTAGGGCTTGTGACATATAATTCAATGTGAAAGTGTGATTAAGTACACTTTACAACACTAAAATGAGGTCCACATATCCTAGGAAGGCACAAGAACCAATGTGAATGTGTCAGCCAAATTACAACAGTAGTTTATCATTAAGTTTATTTTACAAGCTTTATAGATTGATGTGATGATGTATTTAAACACATTTTATAATGTTGAATTAGGGAGAAATGGGTCCATTAAGTCTAGAAAAGAATGAAAGTCCATTACAAGACTTTACAACACCTTTACAAGACATCAATAAAAGAATGCTATTCAATTTGTAAGGGTCCAAGACCTAGTCTAGATGCATAAAATGCCTCACAACACCTGAATCAAGGCTTCATTAAGTCCAATTATCATTATTTATTCTGAAGTCTAGCAAGAGGTCCCTAATTTCTATGGTGCAACTATTAAGCCACACCTTAGAGAGTTTAACCCCCCATACACAACTGTATACTATAGATCTTGTATAATATATATTATAGTATGCCATAGGTGTTTGTAGATTATAGTTACTGTGCAACAAATAAAAAAGGAGATGAACCATAAACTATGGAAGAATTACAAAGGGAGATGTTTATAATAGAAAATAACAAGCCTTGCATAAATAATATGAAATATCTATACCGTGGATACAAAATAGCGAGCCCTTCAAAAACAAGCTAATTACATGCCATTTCCTACATCCATACCATTCAAGTCAACTAGAGCTTCAATTGATAGGAATTCATCTAAATAGAGGACATCCTCTACCTCCCTATTCTTGTTGACCATGTGACACCTTGGAGCTCTGGAATTGAGTTTATCTTGCTTTTTTTTTTTCCTTTTCATTGTATTCTTTTTGGAAGTTCTCAAGAGGAGCCATGAATGTGGTTATGCTATGCTGCCCCGCTTGCCCATTGTGACTACCTTTGACCTCCTTCTATTTAATCAACACCATCTCATTTTTTAGGAGCTTGAGGGATTTTTCTTTGAATACCTTTAAAGTCATGACGACTTGTGAAGCAATGCCAAACAATATGAGTCTTTTTGAAGACTCAATAAGGAGCCTCCTTTTTCCATTAAAATTTTCCCCATTTCTTCTTTTCCACAAATGCTAAAAGATTTCATTAGCTAAACAATACCAAAACATATTGCATTCTTTCCTATATTTTTTATCATTGTATAATAAAATCAATTTCTAGTTCACTTTTTTGTTTTCCTTCCAAATAAGCAAATTATTACAAACAAGTTTCTACACTTCATTTGCATACCAATAGTAAGAAAAAATGTGGCCCATTGTCTCACGTACCATGCAAATACTACATAATTCAATTATATCATTATGTTTCCTCCTAATTAGGACTCTTTGCAAAAGAATTAGCGATCTCAGACATGCTTTATTAGGATCAAGCACAAGGGGCTAGTTTGGGGAAAATATTTCTTTCCATTCTTTGCTGCAAGTTAGTGTTCCAAGTTTTGCTTAGGTTCTCAAGTAGGGATTGACTAAATGTTATATCTCTATAAATGAATTTTGATTGACGGCTTTTGAGTTGTATGATTCATTTCCATACCAACTGACTTGCAAGGTTGTTGCTTGGACTACTTGGCTTAAGAGGGGGTACCATATATATATATATCAAAATTGGAAAAATATTATATCCATGCACTTAAGTTTCAAGTTATAAATACACACAAAAAAATTAAAGGAAAAAAAAATTACTATATAAAGATTGATGTCTCATGTAACTTCATTTTTCAACATTTTGTTAGCAACAAAATTATAGTGTCAATTTATAAAACACTATATTCAAATATATATTTTTAATAAATATAAGCATAAAATATACTAAAAAATTAAATATTTTATTAGTTTACATCATTTCAAAATTTAAAACATATATGCCACTTTTTAGTGATTCAAATTTAAAATTTGGATTAGTGTTGGCCATTTCCTTTAAAAAGTGTGGTACTACTTTGTACTTTTACCCATATATATATATCACAAAATCCACCATATCATTAATATAAAATTTTTACTACATGAGAATGAAACGTCCATAATGAAATCCATAAAGTATCAATTAAAGCATAATTAGGAATATGAAGTAGTTAAAATTATCCCAGGGATATGGGAATTTCACCTTTGGTCCTTTGATAGTGTTACCGTGGTTTTTGTTGTTTCCTCAAAGCTTCATCCACCCATGAAAGGTTTTCCTAAACTAAAGTTATCGCCCTTTCTCGTGGTTTTGGAAACTATATCAAATGCCATTGTGGTTGTCACAACCTCTTCTTTTTGCTTGATTTTCTAAAGTTAAACCTAAAATTTGTCATTGAATCGTCTCTTTGTAAAATTCTATAAATAACATCAAAGTATGAAATGGTTTTCATAACCTTGATGAACACTAACCAAAGGAAGAATTTAAGATAAGCAAGACTAATTTTATTTCATAACTTTTGTGAGGTTCTAAAACCTTTGCTGATTCTCGATAGATTTTTGAAAACCTATTTTATCATATATGGTAAAGGTTTTCTTTTAAATATTTAGTGTTTTATTAGTTTTGAACTCCCTTTCAGAAATCATCCAAGTGTTTCAAATTGTGTGTTAAAGGAAGGTTGTGAAGTGAAAATAAGAAGGTTTTAAGAACCATGTTAGATTTCGATGAGTTTTAGAATGATTCTATAGAAACTAAAAATTGTCCCAAGCCTGCAAGCAACATTTTATCATTAATTTGCATTCTTATATGTATAATTAAATAATTTTAATTATTTAATTATTTCCTAATATCATATTCTTCTATTAATTAATTTTAAATTATTTAATTAATTCACTTTATCTTTATTCTTCTTTTGATTAATTTAAGTAAATGTTAATTTGTTTAAGTTGTGTCACTAATTTCCCTTTATAATTAAATAAATTCTTATTTATTTAATTACATTTTTATTTTTTCCCTCTCTTTCTTCTATAATTAAATAATTATTTTAATTATTTAATTATTCATCAACTTTTTCCCTCCATAATTATATAAATTATATTTATTATTTAATTGTTCCTCATTTTATCTACTATCTATTAAATAATTATTTTAATTATTCAATATTTAGCACCCACCTCTTCTTCTATAAATAAATAATAAATTTAATTATTCATCTCACCATTCAATAAATTAAATAATTATTTTAATTATTTAACTTACCCTTTTCTAGCTAAGCCCTATCTTTTATTCTAATTTCTTGGATCACGGTCCTTTCTTCCTATCCTTATCTCTTTCCTCTCAATTAATTTCATCCATTGATAATCATACATGATCTCTCAATCTTAGCCCTTCATTTGAATTGAATTTCTATATAAGCAATCCATCACCTTCATTTCAACCTTATAACCACAATATTCAATATTTTGATTATCATATCATTCGTCTTTATCAATCCTAGTGAGTACACTGCATACTACAAATATGAGAATAAACAAAGAAAAATGGAGAAGAGCGAATTATTGTTCACATGGGTTAGAATAATAATGTGTGCTACAATAAAAGAGAGTTGTTATAGCTCATGTAATTAATATTGTTTGTATTGTGAGTTGTTTTAACAACTCATATATTTAGAAGTTTGTTTATTTGTTAGTCACGAGTTGATATAGGATGTTTCCTATAACATAGGAAATACAAGTCCTATATATATGTAATATCTATTAAATGAAAAGAAAAGGAAACACGTATTATTTTGAATTGAATCATTTATAGATTCTATTACTCTGCCCAAATTTTCTATTATGGTATTAGAGCTATATATATTTTGTGCCTATTTTTTATTGTGTTGCAGATTGTAACCGTAGATTGATCATAGCTTCTGATTTTTTGGAGGTCCCTACGCTAATGGAAGCGGAGATCAAAATAATCCATATGGTAGACCTCCATCCCCACCAAGCTTTTGGCAGTTTATGTTGAATGCATTGCATAGTGTTTTTGTGGCCGTATAAGTGTATTGTGTGGAGAAACTGCTTGATTTTCACTGAGGTATCTTGGAATTTGATTCTTCTATTGATATCATTGTGTTCTCGAGATTATATTGGTGTCTCTGATTTTTCTTTGTACCGGTATTTGGTTGCGGATGTATATTTGACATCACTTCCAATCCAATACTACTACATTGAGGGGCTTTTTAAGATGATAATTTAAGACAAAATACTAATTTTGTCTTAAATATATTTAAGTTATATTTATTTATTTATTTTGTCTTAACTTAAGACAATAGAAATTAAATATATTTAAGTTTTATTTTTTATTTTACATTGTCTCAAATTAAGACAATAGAAATTAAATATATTTAAGTTTTATTTTTTATTTTACATTGTCTCAAATTAAGACAATAGAAATGAAATATATTTAAGTTTTATTTTTTATTTTACATTGTCTCTCACTATTTTTTTTCTTTTGTCATTTTTATTTATTTATTTGGCATTTCGTGATAAAGAGAATATGCCACGTGCCTATTTCGATTATCAATGCTCTGTGTTATTTCTTTTAGTTTAATTTATTCTTAATAATTTTTAAAGTTAAAAAAATATTTGAGTAGTTATTAGAGTTTTTTTATTGTAGGTTTTAGTAAATTTATATTTATATTAAATATTTATATTTAAATTTTTTTAATATACATTTTAAATTAAATCACATAAAATTTATTAAAATTAAATCAAATCAAATCAAAATTATCTATATTTAAATTAGAAATTGATTTTTTACCTTTCATTTTATTTTTTAGTTTTTTAAGTTTAATCTTACTTGTAATTTTTAATATAAAAGTTAAAATTTTAGTTTTAACAGTTTTAATACTGTTTATTTTTAGTTTTACTATTTTATTTGAAGTACAATTTTACTTTCAAATTAATGTTACTATTGTTTGCAATATATTAATTATATTTTTTAAGTACATTTTTTAAATTTTAATTCTATTATTTAATTATTTATTCTCAATAAGTTTATTATTTAATATTTTTTAAAAATTATTTGTTTAAATGGATATTTTAATTTTGCATTTCCTTTATAGTATGATTTAACTTTGAAATTTATTTTACATATTTACTTATATTTATGAAATTACAAACTACAATTAAAAGTTATTAGAAATAATTTAATTTATAATTATTCATGTTATTAAATTTTAATTATTTTAAAATTATTTGTTTAAATGGATATTGTAATTTTGCATTTCCTTTGTAGTATGATTTAACTTTGAAATTTATTTTACATATTTATTTATGCTTATGAAATTACAAATTATAATTAAAAGTTATTAGAAATAATTTAATTTATAATTATTCATTTTATTTTTATCCTAATTTATATAATAAAATAAATTTCAAACTTAAAATCTAAATTAAACGTTATTGAGAGAGAGGGAGACTAACTTTTGATTAGTCGATTCATGCCAACAATCCAAGGATTACATGTGTCCCTAGGGAGTTATGCTCAAGGTACCACATGTGTCATTTGATTAAGGATATGATAATTCACCTTTCAAACCTCTTTAGAGTACCCATTGCACACTTAAGGAAGATAGAGAAGATATAAAGAGGAAAAGGGAGAAAAAGAGAAAGAAAGGAAGAGAGAGGGGGGGGCAAAGATAGAAATGGATGGATATAGATAGGGAGAGGGAGATACAAAAAGAGAAAAGAGAGAAAAAAAGATAGAGAGAAAGATAAATAGAGATCTATGGAGAGATAAAGAGGGAGACAAAGAGATATAGAGAGATAGAAGAGAGATAGAGATATAGAGATAGAGATAGAGGTAGAGATATACTAGAGGAATAAATAGGGAGAGAGAGAGGGGGAGAGAAAGATAGAGATGAGAGAGAGAGAGAGAATATAAGAGACATAGATAGATATAAAGTACCATAGGGAGAGATCAGATAAAGAGATAGATAAAGAGAAATAGGAGACAAAGATATATAGAAGTAGAGAGAGGGGGAAATAAATAGGGACAATAAAGGAGTAAGGTAGAGAGATAGGGAGAGAGAGGAAGAGAGAACGTAAGAAAAATATAAAGAGAAATATGAGAGAGATACAAAGAGATAAATTGAGAGATAATGAGAAACATAGAGATTGAGAGGGAGACATAGATAGAAAGAGTGTCTCTCTCTTTCTCTTCCCATCTTTATACATATATCTCCTCATCTCTACCTCTCTTTATATATAACTCCCTATCTCTATCTTTCTATCCTTCCAATGCCCCCTCTCTCATTCTCTCCCTCTTCCCTTTCCTCTCTCCTTCGATCTCTCTTTCTCTCTCTTCCCCCTCCATTTTCCCACTACCTATCTCTCTATCTCTCCCTCTTTTGAGATCTCTATCTCTCCCTATCACTTCCTCTTTCTATATCTCTATTTTATCTCTATCCTCTCTCCATTGAATCTCTCCCTCTCTCCCTAAATATATCCCTTTGTCTCTAACTTCATATATATATCTCTCTCACACACACACATACACACTCCATTTCTCCCTCCTTATCTTTATCTCTCTCTCACCCTCTCTATTTATCTCTTCATCTCTTTATTACTTATCTTTATCACAAGTTATCTCTCACTCTTTCCTTCTCTACATATCCCTCTCTCTACCTCTCTATATATAACTTATATATTTATCCTTCTATCTCTCCATCCCTCTCATTGTCTCCCCTTAATATCTCTATTTCTCCTCTCCATCTCTCTCAACCCCTATCTTTCAAGTAAGTTATATCTATATTCTCTCCTTCTTTCTATCCCTATCTCCTCTTTCTCAACTCCTCGCTTCCCCCTCTATCTCTCTATTACTCCCTCTTTTATATCTCCTTAATTTTTTCTCCTCTCTATTTCTCTACATCCCTCTCCTTCCTCTCTATCTCTCTCCATATATCTTTCACACACACACACACACACACACACACACACACACACGTACGCGCGCGTGCGCACACACACACACACACACTCCCTATTCCTCCCTCACTATATCTAACAATCCAAGGATTACATGTGTCCCTAGGGAGTTATGCTCAGGGTACCACATGTGTCATTTGATTAAGGATATGATAATTCACCTTTCAAACCTCTTTAGTGTACCAATTGCACACTTAAGGAAGATAGAGAAGATATAAAGAGGAAAAAGGAGAAAAAGAGAAAGAAAGGAAGAGAGAGAGTGAGGGGGAGGCAAAGATAAAAATGGACATGGATATAGATAGGGAGAGGAAGATACAAAAAGAGAAAAGAGAGAAAAAAAGATAGAGAGAAAGATAAATAGAGATCTATGGAGAGGTAAAGAGGGAGACAAAGAGATATAGAGAGATAGAAGAGAGATATAGATATAGAGATAGAGATAGAGGTAGAGATATAGATGAATAAATAGAGAGAGAGAGAGAATATAAGAGACATAGATAGATATAAAGTATCATAGGGAGAGAGATAAAGAGATAGATAAAGAGAAATAGGAGACAAAGATATATAGAAGTAGAGAGAGGGGGAGATAAATAGGGACAATAAAGGAGTAAGGTAGAGAGATAGGGAGAGAGAGGAATAGAGAACGTAAGAAAAATATATAGAGAAATATGAGAGAGATACAAAGAGAGAAATTGAGAGATAATGAGAAACATAGAGATTGAGAGGGAGACATAGATAGAAGGAGTGTCGCTCTCTTTCTCTTCCCATCTTTATTCATATATCTCCTCATCTCTGCCTCTCTTTATATATAACTCCCTATCTCTATCTTTCTATCCTTCCAATGCTCCCTCTCTCATTCTCTCCCTCTTCCCTTTCCTCTCTCCTTCCATCTCTCTTTCTCTCTCTTCCCCCTCCATTTTTCCCACTACCTATCTTTCTATCTCTCCCTCTTTTGAGATCTCTATCTCTCCCTATCACTTCCTCTTTCTATATCTCTATTTTATCTCTCTCCTCTCTCCATTGAATCTCTCCCTCTCTCCCTAAATATATCCCTTTGTCTCTATCTTCATATATATCTCTCTCACACACACACACATACACACTCCATTTCGCCCTCCTTATCTTTATCTCTCTCTCCCCCTCTCTATTTATCTCTTTATTACTTATCTTTATCATAGGTTATCTCTCACTCTTTCCTTCTCTACATATCCCTCTCTCTACCTCTATATATATGAATTCTTATATATTTATCTTTCTATCTCTCCATCCCCCTCTCATTGTCTCCCTCTTAATATCTCTATTTCTCCTTCTCCATCCCTCTCTCAACCCCTTTATCTTCCTGTTATATCTAGTTCTATCTCTCCTCTTTTCATCCCTATCTCACCCTCTCTCTCTCTATTACCCTCTTCTATATCTCTTACATTTTTTCTCCTATCTCTACCTCCCTCCTTCCCTCTCTATCTATTTATACAAATCTTCCTCTCTATCTCTCTCCATATATCTTTGTCACTCACACCACACACACACACACACACACACACACACACACACACTATTCCTCTCCCCACTATATCTAACAATCCAAGGATCACATGTCCCTAGGGAGTTATGCCCAGGCACCACATGTGTCATTTGGATTAAGGATATGATAACTACCTTCAAACCTCCTTTAGTGTACCCATTGCAATAATTTAAGGAAGGACAGAGAAAGATATAAAGAGGAAAAGGAGAAAAGAGGCGGAAAGGAAGAGAGAGAGAGGCAGACAAAATGGACATGGATATAGATAGGGAGTGGGAGATACAAAAGGAGAAAAGAGAGAAAAAAAGATAGAGAGAAAGGTAAATAGAGATCAATGGAGAGATAAAGAGAGAGACAAAGAGATATAGAGAGATAGGAAATATATAGATATAGAGATAGAGATAGAGGTAGAGATATAATAGAGGAAGAAATAGGGAGAGAGAGGGGGAGAGAAAGATAGAGATAGTGAGAGAGAGAGAGAGAGAGAATATAAGAGACATAGATAGATATAAAGTACCATAGGGAGAGATCAAATAAAGAGATAGATAAAGGAAATAGAGACAAAGATATATAGAAGTAGAGAGAGGGGGAGATAAATAGGGAGAGAGATAGGGAGTGAGAGGAAGAGAGAATGTAAGAAATATATAAAGAGAAATATGAGAGAGATACAAAGAGAGAAATTGAGAGATAATGAGAAATATAGAGATTGAGAGGGAGACATAGATAGAAAGAGTGTCTCTCCCTTTCTCTTCCCATCTTTATACTTCCTCTTTATATATCTCTATTTTATCTCTATCCTCTCTCCATTGAATCTCTCCCTCTCTCCCTAAATATATCCTTTTGTCTCTATCTTCATATATATCTCTCTCACACACACACACACATACAAACTCCATTTCTCCCTCCTTATCTTTATCTCTCTCTCCCCCTCTCTATTTATCTCTTCATCTCTTTATTACTTATCTTTATCACAAGTTATCTCTCACTCTTTCCTTCTCTACATATCCCTCTCTCTACCTCTCTAGTATATATAACTTCTTATATATTTATCTTTCTATCTCTCCATCGCCCTCTCATTGTCTCCCTCTTAATATCTCTATTTCTCCATCTCCATCTCTCTCTCAACCCCTCTATCTTTCATAAGTTATATCTATCTCTATCTCTCCTTCTTTCTATCCCTATCTCTCCCTTTTTCTATCCCTATCTCCCCCCCCCTCTATCTCTCTATTACTCCCTCTTCTATATCTCTTTACTTTTTTCTCCTCTCTATTTCTCTACCTCCCTCTCCTTCCCTCTCTATCTCTCTCCATATATCTTTCTCACTCACTCACACACACACACACACACACACACACACACACACACTCCCTATTCCTCCCTCACTATATCTAACAATCCAAGAATTACATGTGTCCCTCTTCGGCGTACTTATTGCTCACCAAGGTGCAATTTCTAGTTAAGTTTTATTTTTTACTTTACATTGTCTCTATCTCTCTCTATATATAACTTCCTATGCCTATCTTTATATTTATATTTATCCATCTCTCTCCTCTCCATACCCCTCTCCATCTCCATCCCCATATCTATCTTCCTCTTTACCTCTTTCTCACTCTTCCCCCCTTTATATATCCCTACATATCCCTTTCTCTACCTCTATATATATAACTTCTTATATATTTATCTTTCTATCTCTCCATCCCCCTCTCATTGTCTCCCTCTTAATATCTCTATTTCTCCATCTCCATCTCTCTCTCAACCCCTCTATCTTTCCTAAGTTATATCTATCTCTATCTCTCCTTCTTTCTATCCCTATCTCTCCCTCTTTCTATCCCTATCTCCCGCCCCTCTCTCTCTATTACTCCCTCTTCTATATCTCTTTACTTTTTTCTCCTCTACCTATCTCCCTCTCTTTCTCTCCCTCCCTCTCTTTATATTTCTATTTATCCCTCTCCCTCCTCTCCATACCCCTCTCCATCTCCATCCCCATATCTATCTTCCTCTTTACCTCTCTCTCACTCTTCCCCCCTTTATATCTCCCTCTTTCTATCCATATCTCTCCCTCTATCTCCCTCTCTCCCTATGAAAAACATAACATGAGCCTACTAATAATGAAGCCTAATTATCTTCTTGATTCAAAGGTTTTGTTTCTTTCATGTTTGGATACTTGTAAGTGGATGCATATTTCATTTGAAGCTATCACCTCTCCATTGAGACCTTTGTTGCACAAACAAAATCATTTCCAAAATGGCCTACTAATTGATCTCTTGCATTGCATAGATGTATGAAAAATATAGACATCAAATTTTCATAATGGATATTCTAGACCTCTTCGGCGTACCTATTGCACACCAAGGTGCAATTGCTAGTTAAGTTTTATTTTTTTACTTTACATTGTCTCAAATTAAAATAGAAAAAATACCTACCTTTTCCAAAAAATATATTAATTATTTCCCACATATGGCTTTTCCCTCAAACAAAACTGCTGTTTTCGCAGCTTTTTGATGGCTCTGTGAGTTGGATCTCCCATTTGCTGCTACGACGTTGAACTCGGATGGAGTTTCTTCAGGCGGGAAGGCTTACAATGGGTGTAGCAGGAAGGAAGCTTATAAGAATGCAGGGTGTGGCGGGAAGTGATGATTGCAATATTGTGTTTTTGCTGGATTTGCAGAAAATATTATGCCCTAGCTGCCATTTTCTTCAACCTGTGGGTCGTCTCCAAGCAAACAGGTAAAATTTTATAAAACCCCAGATCTTGTCAAAATTCCTTACTCCCCTGCCTATGTATGTCTAAGTTTTGAACAAATTCTATCTGGGTTCTGAGCAAATTTTATCTGGGTTCTCCCTAGGATCTTCAAGGTTTGTCTCAAAAAAACCCACAGGGCATTTGAAGGACCCTGGCCGAATCCCTTGGAGGACCAGACCAGGACCAGGACACAGTTTGAACCGCACGAGTACCCAACAATTCCCTACAAAGAACTGTAAGTTTTTGTGAATGTACAATTATATGTCCATGAATTTTAGGTTGTTTTCCCACCTTGAATATCATATTGACAAATAATAACAACAATAATAACCCAATCTGGAGACTGTGTTACTGTTTTAACTGTTTGGTCGTATATGCACAGTTAGCAAAAGCCTGCTTAATTAAAACAGAATGGGTGGCAGTCATTAAATGAATGCTACAGAGAAATTCCTAAAGTAGTTTTAAAGTTATTACACGAAAGATAAGATAAGCTCTGTGTGTGCTATGTTTGTTTAGTTAATGACCGGCTGGCAGTCGCTATTTGCAGGTGTGCTTCCATATAAAGAATTTAAGGCATGTTTATGGTCTTGAAATCTTCTGGTTGTCTTTGATTTTTTTAGCTGTATAAGCTATATATATACATATGATGTATATTGAATGCTCAACCGGTCATGGAGGTCTTTATTAAGTTTGTCCTCTGCTGTTCTTTCATTATCACTACACATCTCGAGAGGGACATCGCTGTCATTGTTGTTGTAGTGTAATGGTGGTGGCAGTCAAGCCTAGAATTGTGCAGAGCTTTTAATAACGTCTTCCTGCCACCCCTTTGATCTATTCTTCAAAAGAGGGTATCAATGGATTCAGTGGGAAGACCATAAAATGTCTTTCTTGGAGATTTGGGACATTTGTAAGACTAGCTCTGTTATCTATGTACAGTGGAAGCAGTGCCAAAAGAGTAATGACAGAGGTTTGATGGGTCTAAAGAGCCAATACATTCCATATTGTCCAGCCCTAAGAATTCTTGTGGGGAATCTCGACATTCTGAGATTAAGCATGTTAACCACCTTTGTGTCATTTGATCTTAACCCATTTTCGAACATATGGATTAAAGTCGTTTCTTTAAATTTGTCAAAACCTCGACATTCTGAGATTAAGCTCCAAACATTCCATGATATGATTCTCGTTGATTGCTCAGAACCATACTATTTCCTGTGCAATTTAATTTTTGTTTGTCCATCAGTCCACATGCATGTAACCTTCTCCCAGATGCTCTGATTTGTCAATTTTTTATGTCCTATCTTCTTCAATTCTGGGGCAATCCAAAATATCAGCATTGTTTGAGATGCCAAAGAAATCTAAGGCAGTCTCAAATGTTGATTTGTTTTTCAAGGTATTTGGGGTTTCAAAATGATTTTCCAAAAGATGGTGTTTTCTTGTTAGTTAATTCTTGTCAAGTTTCATAGCGTGACCTAGATTGCCATGGAGACTGCTAACACATTCTCACTACAAGCTTAATTTTCATGGACCCAAAAGTAGTATTGGATAGGTAAGCATTTGCAGGATATTAGAAGATTTTTGATTCATATTATAAAATTGCATGCAACTAATATAGGATTTACCACAAAGAATATGGCTGGACATTGGTTTTATGCAAAGAAGTTTGAATTGTCAAATTCATAGCAACCCCTCCTTGTAACGATAATTTTTTTTATAAATAAAGGAACATTGAAATAAGTCAATATGTTTAGAGTCTCAACTGGCAGCTGAACTTGAACTTCACAGGCCTTCTGTGTCCTAGCTCTCTCATCCGTGCTTCTGGTATATTCATAAGTAGAAGTTTACATGTCATGCAGTAGACACAATTTTTTTCCAGAAAATGTTTGGTACTACTGAGAAGTCAAGCTACAGACAAAGAGGACCTATTTTGAGAGTACAACTATGCAACTTTCCAAAGATGCTGAGCTGTTGTCTTGAAAAAGCAAGATAAGTCTCATGAAAGACCATGGACCAACCTATTTTTGGCCAAATTGATTGCATAAAATTAGTCTTTGTCTGAAGCCCTGGCTATAATCACGGTTTTAGCAGATGTTTTTTCATAAACAATAAAATACGGAGTGTTTTTATTCAAGTTGAAGGTAACAATTCACAGCTATTTGGTTTTTGCCCAGTTAAAACTAAAAGACAAGCTGATATATGGTCAGAGTGGCATTAATTAATCACTGGTTTTCCATTTTAATGTAATGATGAATGTAGGTATAGCATTATAAGGAGTACATTTTCTGATCTTATGGATCATTAGCAGTTGGTCTAAGTTTGTGGTCCCCTGTTTCAACTTCCTAACCATTCCATAAATGATTAATGCTTTGGGTCGGAAATTTAATGCCTCTAAATTTTTAATATGTTTCTCATATTTGGATTAGGAAAAATAATTCTTTCTATAAAAATATAAATTTAAGAATTGGTTGATTCTGATCTTGTGAATAGCTTCATGAGAATTGAGACAATCTTATTACTATTAGCAACGATGCACACTCCTTATTTTTGAAAGTTGTAGTATATGATGTTTAAGCTGCAGAAAGGGTAATGCTGCCATTTTTAATTTGTGAGTGCTTCATGCCTTGCCCTAGCTGCTAGTTAAAATTGTATTACGATTTTAGTTCATTTACAGACGGTAAGACATCTATCTATTTTGCCCTTATACAGGAAGAGAACCTTGGTTGCAATTGGAACGCATGATTTGGACATGTTACATGGACCTTTTACATATGAGGTAGAATTCTGTTTAAACATCTAGTTTGACCCTATTTATGGTATTCTGTCACTTAAATTTTAGTGTGGTATGCTTACCTGCTTATTAACAATTTTTAATTGAGAAAGGAACCACAAGAAGTAGAAATAATAGGAAATTAATTACATGTAGTTGCCATTTTTGAATATTTTATAACTGAAAATGCATGAGCTATGATCCAAGCAAATATCTTGCTGATGTAACAATGAACCAAGATCATCTAGATAGAATGACTTCTATAAGTTGAGTTCATTATTGAATAATGAAATTGAGATAATTTATTGATTTCAGTAGAAGAGGCAATTGTAGAGGTATAGTTTTTTGTGTTTTTGTTTTTCGTGCAGTGGCTCTGGAGATCTTTCTAACCACTCTGGAAATTAATATGAGCTACCTTTGTTACTTATGCATCTTCTGTAATTTTGCTTGATGTTGTTAGTTTAGCTTTATGTGTTTTCGTTTTGTTATAAACACCCACAAATGATTTATGTTACCGGTTTCTGCTGATCTGGGTTCATTGTACTGTTGTTTCATCTCACTGCCTTAAGTTGGCTGTGACCAGAGAAGTTTTGTAATTTACTCAATATTAATATAATTTTCCTCATTTGAGAAAAAGAAAGGAAAGCTAATTTACAAAAAACTATGACAGACTTACCCAATTTTTTTTCCAGTCATCTCTCCATCATGATCTGAATCCTCCATTTTTTTCTTTTCTTTATCATAGTTGACAAAGCACAACATTGAGGGAGGCAGTGTGTGACTTCAGGGGATAATTTTGAACTGAGGCTAGGTTCCATCTCTTTGTTTTCCTGCCTTATTTCCCTTGGCCTTCCCTTCCGATAATTAAATGGTCGTGTTAGCTAGCCTTACCTCTACATCTCTGTATTGTCATTTCGATGGCTTTATGGTCTTTGCGTGTCAGATAGGATCTTGCTGCAATGGATGGCATATTTATGCAACCAGGTCTTTGAGCCATATTGAAAATTGTTTCTGCATCCAATAGATTGCCCGGGATCACACAACATATTCTTCATCAGCTTCTGCATGTCCACCACTACCACTTCATCTTATGCTTTTCACTGCCTTCCACATTTGCTGTTTCCATATATGCATATAGGGTATTTGAATCTCTTTGTTGACATAATTGGAAAATGCTTGGAGATGGACAACATTAATCTTTCCTAAAGTTTTTCTTTTCTGTGTTTGGGGAACACTAGCAAGAGGAAGCTTCTTCCTTTGCCATGCTTGTGTCTACCTACATTCAGAGATATATTGTCTGTATGGGGAAAATTAATGAGAGGGATTTTGGGAGAAATTTGTGTCTGTGGGTGCCAAATTCAGGCGAGGTTTTGATCCTGAAACTCTTAACTTAGAATTCAAGAATTAACAAGAATATTCAATCTACTTGCGACTTCCTTATGCAAAATGAAGTGTGCTTTAGAGAAGAGAATATTGTGATTTAAAACAAAATAAATAATGCAACAAACTTACACAACTTGGATTTTTATCTTGGAAACCCCAAATGTGGAGGAAAACCAGCTTTAATGGTAGTGGCAATGTCCTTGCTACCTCTATTTATTGTCTTAGGAAGACAATCACATCAAGTGGGACTCCATTTCTGTTCTATACTTCTGCTTATCTCCATCTCCTAATAAACAATTGAATTCTACAATATTTCTCCTATTTTCTCACAACTCAAACATGCTTTACATCCATCTACAATTCCCTTTATATTGTTTTCTCATGACAGCAGAATTCTTCCAGCCCTAGAAGAATTTCTGCAGACACAAACCTTAAACTGAGACTGTATGATTCAAATTTTGAATCTGAAGTGCTTACTGTTGGTTGACAATAGTGTGTATGCAGTGCCATCCAGATGCCAATGAGGTGGCAGTCCAGTCCAAGTACATTCTGCTCTGTTTTTCCTGTTCTGTCTTTTTTCCTGAGTCTGATATCATTTTCCAGATCCATTTTAGGTCAGATTTCGAAGATACACGTTTGAAAAACATAGAATATGAAGAGAAATTTTCTTACCACCAGCAGCCAAATTCACTTCCATTTTGAGTAGGTTGCCTTGGTTCTTTCTCTGCAAATGCTTCATCAACTCATAATGGTCATTTCCATGTAAACATTAACTATTTTACTTTTCGTATCACCTTCAACTGCAAAAGCTGAGGATGCAATATTGGGTGCATGTGAAAATAATTCTATGTTTCATTTGAAGTAAATTACAACTATAATTCATGATTGCATTGATATATTAATATGGGTCATCATAAAGGAGTATGTGGTCGGCTAGAGAAAATCTAAGGGGTCGGGAAGGGAATGGTCTTATTTTGCCCCCATTACAGCAGGGAGTTAGGGTCTTTGGGAATGTGGGACTTAGGAGGCTAAAGAAAGGGGATGTTGAATATGGGGGATAGAATTTTGATGAATCCAAGGCCGTATATCAATGAAATTCATTGGGAAATGCAGGCAGTCAGATTGATTCAGCATCCCCAAGGACAGTCTTAGGCCTATTACTTTGTTGTCAAGTCTGCAACTTGGTTCTCGTTGTCATGCCCCCTGATCACAGCCTGCACAGGAACATGAGACAATCGCTGACCAAGGACACTTCAAAAGGATCGATGGAAGTAACTATGGGAAATATTAAATTCAATGTTCCCTATTAATGTTACAAGGTGGCGATAATATAACAAAGACTTTAATTAAACTAAAGGCAGTGATTCCAAAAAAAAAGCAAAAAAAAGCATGCAATTAATAATTAAAAAGGTTTAAGGGGCAGCGCTTGGATTATGAAGGGATGTGTCCCTTACTGATGTAAGGATGTAATGAAAAGAGGTGATTTCTCCCCCACCATCGAAGATATCAAAGGGAGAACAATTCATTTGTGAGAGCATCAATGGGGATCAAGCAAGCAAGCAGATTGGAAAAAGAGAAATAAGGATTGGAAATTATAGGAAACCTATTGGAGTTAATATTAATTCTAGCAAGAAGATTATTGTAAGTTTTAAATATAATTAGGAATACATATATATATGATCATGCAATAATGATACTTGCAGCAAATGTTGATCATTTTAAGTAATCATGATGCTTCCTTTATTATGAATATGGATAATAGATTCGTATAATAATCTATTTTGATATTAGTAGGAATGATTGCAAAACAGGAAGGCTGATCAGCCTTTCGAGTTCACGAGAGGTGAACGCCCGACAGACCCACCATCAAGTATGCCACCCATAGGGGGTTAAGCCTTGTGGGCTGGGAGGCATATGTGTGCTCCCTGGCTTGGTGGAAGGGAGGTAGTCTTCATGCTCTTATCAAGCATGCCACCCATAGGGGGTTAGGCCTCATGGGCTGGGAGGCTTATTAGTGCTCCTGGGCTTGATCAAGGAGGACGGTCAGCCTCTAAGGTGGAGTGAGGGATGGAAGGGCAGCCCACCTTCCATGTTCTCGCAGTACAGGATAACTATCCTTGAGACTGTGGTTTGCGAGGTTTCTACCAAATTCCTAATATGATTATTATAGGAATATGTTAGGATGATTATTAATACTTTAGACAAATCAGAGCATTTGGGAGAAGGTTACATTAATCAGCTCT
>VDFB02254089.1:0-28866 GCA_007258455.2 Sequoia sempervirens | reverse complement strand
TCTCTCTCACTCTTCCCCCCTTTATATCTCCCTCTTTCTGTCCATATCTCTCCCTCTATCTCCCTCTCTCCCTATGAAAAACATAAAATGAGCCTACTACTAATGAAGCCTGATTATCTTCTTGATTCAAAGGTTTTGTTTCTTTCATGTTTGGATACTTGTAAGTGGATGCATATTTCATTTGAAGCTATCACCTCTCCATTGAGACCTTTGTTGCACAAACAAAATCATTTCCAAAATGGCCTACCAATTGATCTCTGGCATTGCATAGATGTATGCAAAATATAGACATCAAATTTTCGTAATGGATATTCTAAACCTCTTCGGCGTACCTATTGCACACCAAGGTGCAATTGCTAGTTAAGTTTTATTTTTTTACTTTATATTGTCTCAAATTAAAATAGAAAAAATACCTACCTTTTCCAAAAAATATATTAATTATTTCCCACATATGGCTTTTCCCTCGAACAAAACTGTTGTTTTCGCAGCTTTTTGATGGCTCTGTGAGTTGGCTCTCTCGTTTGCTGCTATGGCGTCGAACTTGGATGGAGTTTCTTCAGGCGGGAAGGCTTACAATGGGTGTGGCGGGAAGGAAGCTTATAAGAATGTAGGGTGTGGCGGGAAGTGATGATTGTAGTAGTGTGTTTTTGCCGGATTTGCAGAAAATATTATGCCCTAGCTGCCATTTTCTTCATCCCGTGGGCTGCCATTTTCTTCAACTGTGGGTCGTATCCAAGCAAACAGGTAAAATTTTAAAAAACCCTAGATCTTGTCAAAATTCTTTACTCCCCTGCCTGTGTATGTCTAAGTTTTGAGCAAATTCTATCTAGGTTCTGAGAAAATTTTGTCTGGGTTCTCCGTAGGATCTTCAAGGTTTGTCTCAGAAAAACCCACAGGGCATTTGTCGAAGGACCCTAGCCGAATCCACTGGAGGACCGGACCAGGACCAGGACACGGTTTGAACCGCACGAGCACCCAACAATCCCCTACAAAGAACTGTAAGTTTTTGTGAATGTACAATTATATGTCCATGAATTTTAGGTTGTTTTCCCACCTTGAATATCATATTGACAAATAATAACAACAATAATAACCCAATCTGGAGACTGTGTTACTGTTTTAACTGTTTGGTCATATATGCACAGTTAGCAAAAGCCTGCTTAATTAAAACAGAATGGGTGGCAGTCATTAAATGAATGCTACAGAGAAATGCCTAAAGTAGTTTTAAAGTTATTACACGAAAGATAAGATAAGCTCTGTGTGTGCTATGTTTGTTCAGTTAATGACCGGCTGGCAGTCGCTATTTGCAGGTGTGCTTCCATATAAAGAATTTAAGGCACGTTTATGGTCTTGAAATCTTCTGGTTGTCATTGATTTTTTTAGCTGTATCAGCTATATATATACATATGATGTATATTGAATGCTCAACCGGTCATGGAGGTCTTTATTAAGTTTGTCCTCTGCTGTTCTTTCATTATCACTGCACATCTCGAGAGGGACATCACTGTCATTGTTGTTGTAGTGTAATGGTGGTAGCAGTCAAGCCTAGAATTGTACAGAGCTTTTAATAACGTCTTCCTGCCACCCCTTTGATCTATTCTTCAAAAGAGGGTATCAGTGGATTCAGTGGGAAGACCATAAAATGTCTTTCTTGGAGATTTGGGACATTTGTAAGACTGGCTCTGTTATCTATGTACAGTGGAAGCAGTGGCAAAAGAGTAATGACAGAGGTTTGACGGGTCTAAAGAGCCAAAACATTCCATATTGTCCAGCCCTAAGAATTCTTGTGGGGAATCTCGACATTCTGAGATTAAGCATGTTAACCACCTTTGTGTCATTTGATCTTAACCCATTTTCGAACATATGGATTAAAGTCGTTTCTTTAAATTTGTCAAAACCTCGACATTCTGAGATTAAGCTCCAAACATTCCATGATATGATTCTCGTTGATTGCTCAGAACCATACTATTTCCTGTGCAATTTAATTTTTGTTTGTCCATCAGTCCACATGCATGTAACCTTCTCCCAGATGCTCTGATTTGTCAATTTTTGATGTCCTATCTTCTTCAATTCTGGGGCAATCCAAAATATCAGCATTGTTTGAGATGCCAAAGAAATCTAAGGCAGTCTCAAATGTTGATTTGTTTTTCAAGGTATTTGGGGTTTCAAAATGATTTTCCAAAAGATGGTGTTTTCTTGTTAGTTAATTCTTGTCAAGTTTCATAGCGTGACCTAGATTGCCATGGAGACTGCTAACACATTCTCACTACAAGCTTAATTTTCATGGACCCAAAAGTAGTATTGGATAGGTAAGCATTTGCAGGATATTAGAAGATTTTTGATTCATATTATAAAATTGCATGCAACTAATATAGGATTTACCACAAAGAATATGGCTGGACATTGGTTTTATGCAAAGAAGTTTGAATTGTCAAATTCATAGCAACCCCTCCTTGTAACGATAATTTTTTTTATAAATAAAGGAACATTGAAATAAGTCAATATGTTTAGAGTCTCAACTGGCAGCTGAACTTGAACTTCACAGGCCTTCTGTGTCCTAGCTCTCTCATCCGTGCTTCTGGTATATTCATAAGTAGAAGTTTACATGTCATGCAGTAGACACAATTTTTTTCCAGAAAATGTTTGGTACTACTGAGAAGTCAAGCTACAGACAAAGAGGACCTATTTTGAGAGTACAACTATGCAACTTTCCAAAGATGCTGAGCTGTTGTCTTGAAAAAGCAAGATAAGTCTCATGAAAGACCATGGACCAACCTATTTTTGGCCAAATTGATTGCATAAAATTAGTCTTTGTCTGAAGCCCTGGCTATAATCACGGTTTTAGCAGATGCTTTTTCATAAACAATAAAATACGGAGTGTTTTTATTCAAGTTGAAGGTAACAATTCACAGCTATTTGGTTTTTGCCCAGTTAAAACTAAAAGACAAGACAAGCTGATATATGGTCAGAGTGGCATTAATTAATCACTGGTTTTCCATTTTAATGTAATGATGAATGTAGGTATAGCATTATAAGGAGTACATTTTCTGATCTTATGGATCATTAGCAGTTGGTCTAAGTTTGTGGTCCCCTGTTTCAACTTCCTAACCATTCCATAAATGATTAATGCTTTGGGTCGGAAATTTAATGCCTCTAAATTTTTAATATGTTTCTCATATTTGGATTAGGAAAAATAATTCTTTCTATAAAAATATAAATTTAAGAATTGGTTGATTCTGATCTTGTGAATAGCTTCATGAGAATTGAGACAATCTTATTACTATTAGCAACGATGCACACTCCTTGTTTTTGAAAGTTGTAGTATATGATGTTTAAGCTGCAGAAAGGGTAATGCTGCCATTTTTAATTTGTGAGTGCTTCATGCCTTGCCCTAGCTGCTAGTTAAAATTGTATTACGATTTTAGTTCATTTACAGACGGTAAGACATCTATCTATTTTGCCCTTATACAGGAAGAGAACCTTGGTTGCAATTGGAACGCATGATTTGGACACGTTACATGGACCTTTTACATATGAGGTAAAATTCTGTTTAAACATCTAGTTTGACCCTATTTATGGTATTCTGTCACTTAAATTTTAGTGTGGTATGCTTACCTGCTTATTAACAATTTTTAATTGAGAAAGGAACCACAAGAAGTAGAAATAATAGGAAATTAATTACATGTAGTTGCCATTTTTGAATATTTTATAACTGAAAATGTATGAGCTATGATCCAAGCAAATATCTTGCTGATGTAACAATGAACCAAGATCATCTAGATAGAATGACTTCTATAAGTTGAGTTCATTATTGAATAATGAAATTGAGATAATTTATTGATTTCAGTAGAAGAGGCAATTGTAGAGGTATAGTTTTTTGTGTTTTTGTTTTTCGTGCAGTGGCTCTGGAGATCTTTCTAACCACTCTGGAAATTAATATGAGCTACCTTTGTTACTTATGCATCTTCTGTAATTTTGCTTGATGTTGTTAGTTTAGCTTTATGTGTTTTCGTTTTGTTATAAACACCCACAAATGATTTATGTTACCGGTTTCTGCTGATCTGGGTTCATTGTACTGTTGTTTCATCTCACTGCCTTAAGTTGGCTGTGACCAGAGAAGTTTTGTAATTTACTCAATATTAATATAATTTTCCTCATTTGAGAAAAAGAAAGGAAAGCTAATTTACAAAAAACTATGACAGACTTACCCAATTTTTTTTCCAGTCATCTCTCCATCATGATCTGAATCCTCCATTTTTTTCTTTTCTTTATCATAGTTGACAAAGCACAACATTGAGGGAGGCAGTGTGTGACTTCAGGGGATAATTTTGAACTGAGGCTAGGTTCCATCTCTTTGTTTTCCTGCCTTATTTCCCTTGGCCTTCCCTTCCGATAATTAAATGGTCGTGTTAGCTAGCCTTACCTCTACATCTCTGTATTGTCATTTCGATGGCTTTATGGTCCTTTGCGTGTCAGATAGGATCTTGCTGCAATGGATGGCATATTTATGCAACCAGGTCTTCGAGCCATATTGAAAATTGTTTCTGCATCCAATAGATTGCCCGGGATCACACAACATATTCTTCATCAGCTTCTGCATGTCCACCACTACCACTTCATCTTATGCTTTTCACTGCCTTCCACATTTGCTGTTTCCATATATGCATATAGGGTATTTGAATCTCTTTGTTGACATAATTGGAAAATGCTTGGAGATGGACAACATTAATCTTTCCTAAAGTTTTTCTTTTCTGTGTTTGGGGAACACTAGCAAGAGGAAGCTTCTTCCTTTGCCATGCTTGTGTCTACCTACATTCAGAGATATATTGTCTGTATGGGGAAAATTAATGAGAGGGATTTTGGGAGAAATTTGTGTCTGTGGGTGCCAAATTCAGGCGAGGTTTTGATCCTGAAACTCTTAACTTAGAATTCAAGAATTAACAAGAATATTCAATCTACTTGCGACTTCCTTATGCAAAATGAAGTGTGCTTTAGAGAAGAGAATATTGTGATTTAAAACAAAATAAATAATGCAACAAACTTACACAACTTGGATTTTTATCTTGGAAACCCCAAATGTGGAGGAAAACCAGCTTTAATGGTAGTGGCAATGTCCTTGCTACCTCTATTTATTGTCTTAGGAAGACAATCACATCAAGTGGGACTCCATTTCTGTTCTATACTTCTGCTTATCTCCATCTCCTAATAAACAATTGAATTCTACAATATTTCTCCTATTTTCTCACAACTCAAACATGCTTTACATCCATCTACAATTCCCTTTATATTGTTTTCTCATGACAGCAGAATTCTTCCAGCCCTAGAAGAATTTCTGCAGACACAAACCTTAAACTGAGACTGTATGATTCAAATTCTGAATCTGAAGTGCTTACTGTTGGTTGACAATAGTGTGTATGCAGTGCCATCCAGATGCCAATGAGGTGGCAGTCCAGTCCAAGTACATTCTGCTCTGTTTTTCCTGTTCTGTCTTTTTTCCTGAGTCTGATATCATTTTCCAGATCCATTTTAGGTCAGATTTCGAAGATACACGTTTGAAAAACATAGAATACGAAGAGAAATTTTCTTACCACCAGCAGCCAAATTCACTTCCATTTTGAGTAGGTTGCCTTGGTTCTTTCTCTGCAAATGCTTCATCAACTCATAATGGTCATTTCCATGTAAACATTAACTGTTTTACTTTTCGTATCACCTTCAACTGCAAAAGCTGAGGATGCAATATTGGGTGCATGTGAAAATAATTCTATGTTTCATTTGAAGTAAATTACAACTATAATTCATGATTGCATTGATATATTAATATGGGTCATCATAAAGGAGTATGTGGTCGGCTAGAGAAAATCTAAGGGGTCGGGAAGGGAATGGTCTTATTTTGCCCCCATTACAGCAGGGAGTTAGGGTCTTTGGGAATGTGGGACTTAGGAGGCTAAAGAAAGGGGATGTTGAATATGGGGGATAGAATTTTGATGAATCCAAGGCCGTATATCAATGAAATTCATTGGGAAATGCAGGCAGTCAGATTGATTCAGCATCCCCAAGGACAGTCTTAGGCCTATTACTTTGTTGTCAAGTCTGCAACTTGGTTCTCGTTGTCATGCCCCCTGATCACAGCCTGCACAGGAACATGAGACAATCGCTGACCAAGGACACTTCAAAAGGATCGATGGAAGTAACTATGGGAAATATTAAATTCAATGTTCCCTATTAATGTTATAAGGTGGCGATAATATAACAAAGACTTTAATTAAACTAAAGGCAGTGATTCCAAAAAAAAAGAAAAAAAAAGCATGCAATTAATAATTAAAAAGGTTTAAGGGGCAGCGCTTGGATTATGAAGGGATGTGTCCCTTACTGATGTAAGGATGTAATGAAAAGAGGTGATTTCTCCCCCACCATCGAAGATATCAAAGGGAGAACAATTCATTTGTGAGAGCATCAATGGGGATCAAGCAAGCAAGCAGATTGGAAAAAGAGAAATAAGGATTGGAAATTATACGAAACCTATTGGAGTTAATATTAATTCTAGCAAGAAGATTATTGTAAGTTTTAAATATAATTAGGAATACATATATATATGATCATGCAATAATGATACTTGCAGCAATTGTTGATCATTTTAAGTAATCATGATGCTTCCTTTATTATGAATATGGATAATAGATTCGTATAATAATCTATTTTGATATTAGTAGGAATGATTGCAAAACAGGAAGGCCGATCAGCCTTTCGAGTTCACGAGAGGTGAAGGCCCGACAGACCCACCATCAAGTATGCCACCCATAGGGGGTTAAGCCTTGTGGGCTGGGAGGCATATGTGTGCTCCCTGGCTTGGTGGAAGGGAGGTAGTCTTCATGCTCTTATCAAGCATGCCACCCATAGGGGGTTAGGCCTCATGGGCTGGGAGGCTTATTAGTGCTCCTGGGCTTGATCAAGGAGGACGGTTAGCCTCTAAGGTGGAGTGAGGGATGGAAGGGCAGCCCACCTTCCATGTTCTCGCAGTACAGGATAACTATCCTTGAGACTGTGGTTTGCGAGGTTTCTACCAAATTCCTAATATGATTACTATAGGAATATGTTAGGATGATTATTAATACTTTTGACAAATCAGAGCATCTGGGAGAAGGTTACATTAATCAGCTCTTGTTTGATATTTCCTAATTATTTCATTATCTGGTGGTGTGACTGTGAATACACAAGTAATTCAGTTATCAGAATGGTGAATCTAAAGAACCTTTCAAAATTTTCACATTTGTTTTCATGTCTGTTCTATCACCAACTAGCTTATGATTGGGATAATTAGTAATCCCACAACACAGATTATTAGAACCTTAACAATTTTGAACGTTAGTCTAGCACCACAAATGGCTGTATTTTCTTCTATGGGTCCCAACATTATCACTCCAGGCATCATCAAGGTGAGTTACTGTGATCATCACTTCCAGATCATGAGATTCATTCTAAATTGTAGTCTAATTTGTCTATTCTCGTGACAGCAGATCATTCCATTCTATAAACAAGTTGGCTTGGGAAAATTCAAAATTCCCTTGAATATACTTGAAGGATTTTGACAAAAAATTTACACACAAAACCTCCTTCAAGGAATGTTGAATAGGTCTGCAATCAACATATATATACTGATATCTTGTACTTGAAATCCTACCCTTTTTTAATGTGGGGCAGAGAAAAATAGCTTGACTGAAAATTGTGCACTGTCACATAATATAAAACACTATTATCGAGCTCTTTTGGACTTTAAGACCGCCCCCTTAGGTGACTGTCACGTGCATTTGACTAAACAATGTACCATAAAACCCTATGTTGCATAGTCATATGCACTATATTCAGTCACATTTAACCCTGCACAAGCTGCACACATTACAAAGGCTTTAAACAGGGTTTGTAACTATGCATCAAATTCATTCATGAGATTACTATCCTTGCCACTGCATAGGTGTACTAGATAACAAGTCAGTGTCTCTCAAAGAATGCTGCCCCTGTCTCACACATATGCATTTCAATAATGGCTACTGTCTCTTGGTGACCCTTGCATCCAAACTTTCATTTGGAATGCTCCTTGAAACCTTTTAGACTGTGACTCTCGAATGTTGTTCAGGGTTTTAGCTTGAACCTTGCCCACATGTGAGACTGCTGCTTTTTTTAAACCCTTGTCAAGTATCAATAAGATGTTCCAAGGATCATACTTTCAATGTGGAATCAAATTCATACACCTGATCATGCTTTGATTCAATTCATTTGGTTATCATATGAATCTTCTTCGATGTATATGCTAATCGGGCAATAGGTGGATTGTTTAATGAATGTCCGGATTTCACCAGGTTCAGATTGCTTTGGTTTCTTCGACAGAAATGTATTTTGCTTGTGTGTTGGCCTACACTCACACGCTAACGTAATGTCATGACTTGCAGCTCATTAAAGTTTATACATTTCACAGGTTGGCAATGCATATAACGGTACCAGTACAGCCAGTCACCTTGAGTGTCAATGTGATAGTTTTTCAACGTACACTTTCTTCTGGGAAATATAGCCTACCCAAATCATACCTTCATAGAGCCATTACATTACTTACAAACCCACCCAATGTTCAACGTGTAAATCCTCACTGTAACACACTGCTTGGGGGGGTAAAAACATAACATTTGAACTCAGCAACAAAGTACTTACACTAGTAGTTCCTGGCTCATGAATGGCTACACCAAACTGTAATGTTTATAAATGACGGTTTGTAAGTCTTACATCAAACGTCTTCTGACTATAATATGCATTTGGCTTAATAATATAGATTGAACTTGTATATGATGTTTTTTTGAAGTAAGCAAAATTAGGAGTCATTAGTACAAATATATTATATCATTACAAAAAGTTTGATGCTTTCTGAATCATATATATTCCTAATCAGCATCATTAAAGTTTGATGCTTTCTGAATCATATATATTCCTAATCAGCATCAACATCTTCATCTAGACCCCAAAATCAATTCTCAGAAATGTGACAGTAATCTAACAACACATTGTAAGAAATACAATCCTACAACTTTAACAGGAGCAAAAGCAAGGTGAACCTACATAATATAGAGGTAGAGGTGGGACAAAATTTATAATTGTAAAGAATGGTAATAAAGTTTGTCAATTATATGTATTGGAATTAAAAATTGAGTAATTGGGTGGTGTTAAATTCAAATGATTATATGAATTTGAAACAATGACAATGGACTTTGACTCTTGATACAGATAAGTTCAGCAAACTTTCCTAAAGATTATAGAGTAGATATCCTTCTGGCCAGAAGAAAGGAGTGAAACCCCTGAGCAACAATATGAATGCCAATTTTGAAGATTGAACCACTGATCGTTAAGAAAGCTCTCCCAGGTTTGGTGTCATGTTTTTTGAGTTCTCTTTATTACAATCCATATGTGTACTAATGGTAATTTATAAGTTGTTTATTACAGTAGCATATTGTTAATGATTTTATTTCTATGATTCCCCCTAAGTTTTCTTCAACAGTAATACCTTACTCTTTGTACATACAGGCATAGCAAACTAGATGGATATCGGGCTAAGGTAAGGGTTAGACAGTAGAAGGGAATAATGTTGTTATAAATATTGAAAAAACAACTTCTGTTTTCATTTGACATTTCTTTTAATTTTGTAAGCATATCAGAGAGTTCTTGGAAGAGCAAACAGGAGAGACTGCAAAATCTGGATAATAAGCTTGTACAAGCCAGTAGAGGTAGGAAGTTGATTTAAATATTATTAAAAGAACATCATCAATTATAAGCAGTCTTAAATTTGCAATGGATACCCATTTATTGATAGACTTGTAAACTATGTTATTTTATTGTTAGGATCTAATGCTTCAATGTTCGATCAGCTTATTTGTTATTTTAGATATTTTCTGAAGTTTTAAAACCGATTTATGTGTTTTGTCTTCAAAATCTTCTGGATCGATTTGGTTTTTGTTCTAAAAAAACTGTGAAACATTTTGTCAAGAGCTTTTTTTGTAAAAGTTGGAAGGAAAAACTATGGCAGTGTTCCCATCTGATAATCAAAATATGTCAATCAGATTCCAGAGATATGTAATGTGTTTGAAAATGGTTACCCACTTGCAAAAATTTGGAAAACAGATTGGCAGAATTATCCTTGGTCCACGTAATGTATTCAGATTTAAGGCATGAGATAGTAATTAAAATCTCATGTAGTATTTATGAGGAATAAAAAGTCTTGCTTTAAAAAGTATAGTTTGTGTTCAGATTACCACAATAACTTGAGATTATTATTTAGAATTAAAGAAGTTTATACCTCCATAGGTAAAAAAAGAAAAGACATAGCATAGTTTAAAATACCTTCGAACTGTGTCGAAGAGGACAAGAATCCACTAACCGAGGAGGACTAGGGAAGAGGGGCTCCCTGGGTCAATCATTGAGAGTGAATTGGGTCAATTGGGGGGCAGTTGGTGGGTCATTTAAATTGATGGCCTACAAATGAATCTTCTTTTAAGATTGGGTTAAGGTTTACAAGGGTGAAAATTGTATATTTCGTAATTTTTTTGATTAGTTATGGATTTAATTTGAGTTCGTTAAATCTTTTATGTAGTGATTAATATGTAAGTGGTATATTTTTACTTAGAGTTGGTATACTCTTTGAATTTGTTTCAAATTTTTTTCGGCACATCATTAGGATACTTTTAATTTGATTTTTTTATTTGTCTATTTAGATCAATGTTTGTCACAATCCTTGTCTTTATAAAATCAAAATTTTAAATTGAACCCACATAGTCCCCTTCCAACTAGTCATTATGATATCAACTTGAAGTATAAATATTTCAAATTGTATTTTTGGGTGTTATATTTAAGCACATACCTAATTCATTTTTAGACATGGAGATCAATAGAGAATCCACCCAACATTCACTCACTATTTGCTATATCATGGGGTTGGATGGACATGTATGGTGATTGGGGTCATAGATAGAGCAAAGACCAAACAGTCCTCCTTGAATTTGAATGGTGACCCAAAGATAGTAGTTTCTAAGGTCAACACTAGTTTTGGCACTACTATGGCTGTCCTCTCTTTCCAGTCCATTATTTTGTGTCTTTTTCTTAAAGTGGGAGATGGCTGTAACTTCCAGTTCTTGGTACTTCTTCTCACAGCTGTTTCTTGTATTGTACTCCTTGTTATGCTAAAACTATCACAGCTTCTAAACTGTTCTTCATTACACTAAATTTCATAGAGATTTTCCTTGTCCATTTAGTTTTTTTTCTGTGATTGATTTACCTTAGCATCATAATTGAAATTGGCTTACCTGAGAGTTTTGGTTGTTCTGTGTGTTGGTTGTGTCTAAGCAGAATTTTATTGTTTATAATTTATAAAGTTAGAATTTCATGTATCTATCAGATCTATTGGTTTCTAGAGTTTTATACTTCAATTGGGATATTGGAGGTCATCAACCAGATTTTGATTTGGAAATTTAGAAGTCAATTTCCATAATTTAGATTTCCAATGTACTTCAAAATATTGTTTTCTACAGGAATTCGGTGAAATATATGAAGCTGAAGAAACTTTGGAACTAGCTTTGGAATAGTTTGAGCGAGTTGCAGGGCTCTATCAAGGTGAAGAAGTTACTAGTATGGCTAACCAGTGCCAACTTAAAATTGCACAGTTTGCAACCCAGCTTGAGCAGTAAGTTATATGAAAGAAAATATTTGTGAAAGTTTTTTGGGATCACATATTTTCACTTTTGGGCTATCAAATGACTAGTGTAGTGGTTGCTTATAATTGGATATTTTTTTGGGGTTTGATTTGCAGATTTATTATTTTCAGTTAATGTGTAGAGACTTGTGGATTTGTGGTTCTTTAAATGAATAATGCAAATGGATTTACTTGTTAAATCTAATATTGTTTGCTTGCAGGAAAATTTTGCTTTCACCGTATTGATTATCTTAAAGGAAGAATTCAACTCTCTCCAAAATCATATCAAAATCTTGAAAGGTTGTGTTATGCTCAAAGACAATTTGGAAATCTTGTCATTCATCAATAACAAAGTACATGATTTAGTGGATTGTTACAATGAAAAGTTATCAGCCTTTGAGAGGACCATACATAAGCATGCAAGAAGAAAGTTCCCATTCTGAAGCAAAATTGTCCAGTCCAGACAATTGAGTCAACTCTTTGTCAAGCTACCTTGCCATGCTCGAAAGAGTTATGCTGGTAGTTGGGTATATTCCAATGGCTTTTAGGAAAATATTAACATTTTCTCTTTCCTAGAAATGAATCGTTTGTGTATGTCATGTTATGACGTACGTGTTGCTCATGATTGTATGAACAAGTTTATAAACTATAAATAAAAAAATACTTATTGGCATTTACTTTATGAATTTGGATTAGGATGCATTATTTTCTTTGTTTTTTATGAACATTATGCTTTGTGTATTCGACAACTGTTCATTGTTCCAACTTCAAAATCATTGATAATTTCTATTATAATTTTCCATCGCATTTGAAAAATAAAAAATAAAAACTCCAACAAATAGGAGGACGGCGAGAATTTGAAAACATTGAATTGTTTATTTTTTTAATACATTTTTACATATTGTCTCTAAAGAAACAATTTTTACATATTGTCTCTGTAGAGACAATGTCTTTAATCCCAACTATTGTCTTTAAAGAGACAAAAGTGAAATTGTCTCTAAAGAGACAAAAGTGAAATTGTCTCTAAAGAGACAAAAATACTTCTATGTCATATTGTCTTTATAGAGACAATTTCATATTGTCTTTAAAGAGACAAAAATACTTCTATGTCATATTGTCTTTATAGAGACAATTTTATATTGTCTTTATAGAGACACCCCCTTAAAGACAATACTTGAGACAATAAACAACTTTTTTTCTGTCTCAATTTAAGACAATATACTCAAATATTGTCTTAAAAACTGTCTTAAATACCCCCTTGATGTAGTAGTGTGATTAGGATATTTTCGTACGCTGTGCATTCCATGACGAAGTGCCACTCCGTTTCCACCACTCCCTTATTACAAAATAAGCACGTTCTTTCTTCCCAAGTTTCCTTAGGAGTCTTCCACCTACCAGTCTCACATCTAAGATGGTGGGACCCCGTTCTCAATTGAGCAATTAATAGCCTCGCTTTCCCTTTAATAGTTGCACCTAAATATGGTTTTTCACCATGTTCCTTAGCTGGGTTAAACTCTTTGATGTAATATGCTTTTTTTCGTCCGATCTGATTTGACCACATGGCAGTCCTGAATTTTTCCTTCACATAGATTTTTATTTCACTGTTGGTGTCAGGACACTCATGTAATTTGATGTTCCACTTGTTCAACCACTTGATGTTCTGTTTCTCAACAACTTGTTCCACTTGTAATTTGATGTTACGTTGACCATTTGATGTAATTTTGTGGAGATTCAAATATCTCAACAAGTTTTCTTAGTAATCACCTAGCTATAGTCTGTGGGTCTTAAGACACTCTAAGCGTTACTTTAGAGTGGCTGGTGTGGGCCCATTTAATTATCCCTCTTCCGTTCACTTTTTCGTTTCTCCGTTAATCTTCAAAAATTTCACGTGCAGTTTAAAACCGTTTACCTTTAATTTTTTTCGCGCCTAGTTTTCAACCATTTCTCCTTCCCGCCCACGCAAAGCTCAAACTCATGCTATTAATTGTATGTGATTTAGTGTTTGCTATTTTTTTTTATCGGTAATTTAGTGTTTGCTATTAATGCTATTAATTGTATGTGATTTAGTGCATTAACCAATTTTAAATGTATACTTATGCTGAAAACTCTACAGTGGTATTAGGTAATTTTAAATGTATATTTATGCAGAAAACTCAATTTTAAATGTATACTTATGCTGAAAACTCTACAGTGGTATTAGGTAATTTTAAATGTATATTTATGCGAGAAAACTCTACAGTGGTATTAGGTATAATTTATGATCTATTAAGTAAAATTAATAAAATTAATAGTATTTATTTTTTATTTATTTTTAATGTTTTTATTTAATTAAATAAATAAGATTTCTTAATAAATTTTTTATTATGAATATGTTTATATGTATTTAGTAATTTAAATTATTATTAAAAATTGATATTTTTATACATATATATAAATAATTACATCAAGGAATAAAGATGTTAACCAAAATTTCTATTTTTAAATTGAAATTTCATAATCATTTTTTAAAATATATTATATTAAAATAATATAAAAAAAAAAATATAATTATTGAAATAATGAATGATTTTTTTTAAAACATAAAATTAAAATTTACATCTTAATCCAAAAAATGAGTAAATTAAATTAAATTATTGTTATGTAAATACAAATAGTTTTTCAAATAAAATAAAATCAATAATATAAATAAAGTAAAATACAATAATTCTAAAATAATTGTAAAATGAAATATAATAAATAAATTTAAAAAATGAGATAAATAAAATAAAATAATCCTTAAATAATTCTAAAGTAAAATCAAATAACTCTTAAAGTAAATAAAATAATTCAATTTTGATATTTCTAAGTGTTTTTAATAGATGTACTTAAGAAATATATTCTAATATATGCATGTTAAATTTCTAGTCTAGATTAATAAAATGATATATCTATACTTTGATATAAATTAATAATTAAAAGTTGTGTTTAATTTTGTGGATTAATGGATTTTGGTATTAAATGTTAAATTATGAGTAATTATGGCGAATAGGGATATTTAATTTTATGATTAGAGAATGCATGAGTTTAATAAAGATATGAATGTAAGAATATATTCTTGATTGTTATTAAAATGTATCTTTTGTGAATGAAATGTCTTGAATTATGTAATAAATCTCTATGATGTCACCAATTTTGACTAAGTTATGTTTTTGGGTCTTTACAATCATGTATTTATTCAGCGGGCATACAACAAATTCATCGTCAACAATTCACCGCGCGAAAATTCACTGCTATGAATTTTCCTAGAGCCATTTATTCTATGTGCATGGATTTGACCTTGCTTAGTGTGTATTTCTACTCTATAACTTATCCAAATGATATTTGTTTTGTTTTCTCTTTTCTAATATTGGAGACTTGTAATATTTACAAATACCTTGGAAATATTATCATCATATCAAAAGGAACTTTTTACCTAGGTCAACTCCAAAGATTTTTGTAAAAGATCAAAGACATGTATAATTTAAGAATACTCATGGAAGGATTGTCATTATATTGTAAGGGGACATGTTCACCTACATCAACCCAAAAAATGTGTGTAAAAGATCGACTATGGACATGCACCCAAGAATGATGCATTTAATTTTTTTATTCATTTTAATGCACCAAACATAAGTGTTTCATTATTAATAATTTTAAGAGACATAATTATATTGATAAAAAGAGACAATTTGTAATGATGTGAGTATTTTAATAAAATCCTTTTAACTTAAATTTAATAGTCATTTACATCTCAAATCACTATTTTTTAATAATAAACATAACATGAGTGATCATTATTAAATAACAAAAAGTGAAAAAATGTTTTATAGTTTTTTTCATGTTGTATATTATTTGTTTTATTGCTATGAAAAAATAAAATGGTTTTTAATGTAAAAGTTAAAGGAAACTAACATACCCATCTTTAAAAAATCTAATTCATAACAAGTGCCTAGAGAATAATATCTCTTGACATATTTTACATAGATTTTTGGAAGGGTATGGTAGTTTTATTTACTTAAGAGTTATTTTATTTTATTTTATTTACTTAATAACTATTTTATAACTATTAATTTGCTTAAGAGTTTTTTAATTTTACCTTAAAATGATTTAAGAATCATTTTATTCTTGATTTATTTAAGAGTTATTTTATAGTTATAATATATATAATGTAGTTATTTTTTAGGCTTTGTTAACATGAGACCATCACACTTCACCTCTTGTTTTCATTATAGTTATTTTTATTTATTTTAAAAAACTTTTAAAAAATAAAATATTTATAAATAATAATGTATAAAATAAAATTATTTTTAAGTAAATGTTTAAATAGTGTTTATGTATTTTCTTATCTCTCTACTTATTTATGTGTTTATATGTTCATGCATCTATTTAAAAGTTTAGATAGATAATAAAAATAATATTCAAAAGAGGTACAAGTAAAGTTTGTTGAAGGTGGGGTCCACCTTAAAGAATCAACTCTTCTTCCAAGAAGAAATGGATGAATTATTCTTAGTGAATAGATCTCCTCTAAAATAGATGAAGGATACAATCTTGATAGAGTTATTGTCACTAAATATTTTTATGCTACTCTCCTTGTCACATGGCTAACAAAAATTCCAAGGATGACTCCCCACTAAATTGTTCACAACACATCAAAATATTATTACATTAATAATTAAAATAGTCATTGGAATTTTTATAACTAATAATTGTCATAAATATTAAATCACATACAATTATTGTAGCATAAATACTATTTAAACACTTATAATTATTCTTTCATTTGTATCTATTATAGTTGATGTGATCCCTAAATGATTATAACATATGTGATTGGTATACTTATATTATAATCATTCATAGCTTGATGCACCATTTATAGCATTAAGTGTTAGATCCTCTATAAAATCATTTGTATAAAAAAATTATGGTTGGGGTTTTAGCCCTTAACTACTTATGAATTAGACTCATTCACACCAATTGAAAATGAATTTGTCATTGGAGCTAGATGGATTTTAAAAAGGAGTCTCTTGTCCATATAACAATAGCACCTAAAGAATGCCACCCTTGTGGTAATGGTGTGAATGTGTAGGTTTTGGAAGTGTAAACAAGTGTGGTTGGGGGCTAGGTCATTGGAAACCACTAAGAGGTAGAGGTTTTAGTATAGGGCCCTTAATTGTTAGGCTTGAGGGTACTTATGACCTTATCACATTTAACAAATCATGTATTGATGTGGCACATAGGAGGCTTGTTTGAAAAATACATAAAGTATAGCATGTTTCTACTCAATTCAAAATAGAAATTGGTAGCTGAAAAAAGCCTTGGTACATCAAATGCATCGAATAAAAATTTAGCCTCCTATACTAGGGAACATCCAATACTTTCTATGGGCCATGAAGTATTGTAAGAGGAAGATCAATTTGCATGCAAAGGGTTAATTTGTATATTTAATGCTTTATGGCATAGTTTAGTTTATCTTCAAGCATGGGCTAAAAATTATTTTAAAAAGATAAAAGGAACAATAGAAATATATCTAAATGCCCATGAATTTTTTGTTTTATTATGCCAATTTATAGAGTATAGACCATATATTTTAGTGAATGTGCCTTGGTTTTGCGATAAGAATTTTCTCTTGATTAAACCATGATTTCTAGAGTATGGATTCAAGTTCCTTATTTTTTGCAATTGTTTTGGGTGGATGCTTGCTTCCAAGGGATATGAAATATGTTAGAGAGAATTTTGGCAATTGATCCAAAAGTAGATGATTTGATCCACTCAACTTTAGGTAGGATCCAAAAGGAGTTGGGTATAACAAAAGGATTATTGTAGGGAATTTGGTTGAAAGTGGAAGATAAAATTTGGAAACAAGTTTTTGTTTGAAAATATTCTATTTTGATGTTGTAGGTTCTTGTAGGTTGGGTGTATGTAGTAGCAAAAAATAGAAAAGAGAAACCCAAAAATGCTAAGTAGACAACTTGATGGCTAGTGGATTGTTTATCTCATTTATCAATTGAAAGGGTAGCACTTAAATCTTTTTCAAAGTTAGAGGATATTGAATGAGATGGTAATATATAACAAGGAGCAATAGGTTGATGTTTAGGAGGAAGCTCAAAATTAAATGATAAATTTGTAGTCACCTTTTCCTCTAAAATACTTTGAGATTACTCATTTTCCAATAGCTTAGTAAGAGAAATCCAACAATTCCTCAACATAAAAAGGAAAACATAAATTCTTTGTTAATTTGACTAATAATAAAGGATTTTTTGTGAAATCTAATTCCTTTATGGGGCAGCAATGTGCTACATATTTTTCTCCCTAACTAATATATGGGTAGATATTTGGGGTCTAGTTGCCTCCTAAGTTATCCAATAAATAAGAATGGGGAACAACATTCATTTTAAGAATCATTGTTAGTTGTTAATCAATCTTTGTTTGATTTTTCATATGCTTATTATGAAGTGGATGAGAATGTCTTCTTGATGGAAAGAGGTGAAAAGTACAAAGAAAATAGTTAAGATGTAGCTGACTAATCATATAATGGTTAAATTACATAATAAAAAAACAAAAACAAAAATACTTAACAAGTTCTTTTGTATAACTAAAATATATGATTATTATTATGTGTAGTTTTTTATATCTATTATTATTATTATAAGAGACCTCATATATAATTCCCCAATAATTTAATTAAAAAGAATCATTTACATCATCACATAACATTACATAACATATGAGTATAATTGAATATTAAATAATGATCAACCTTCAAAATCAAACTTACATATATAAGTGAACTTACCTATGCCTAAACTTTTAATGCATATACCTTGCTTAACATTCCATCCCTAGTGTAAGCATTAAATCATTTACCAATGTATCTATTGTCTAATTTAGATACAAAAGTCATAAATAATCAAATTTAATTTAAATTTAAAAAATAATCATTTTTAACTAGTAAACTACATAATATGAAAAAAAACAGGGTGATCTTAGCAAATCCCTTTTAACATTACCATTAAATTTTTATACTTAAATTGAAAAAAATGCCCCTGCAATTCATTTTGATAGAAATAATTTTGATGCAGAGGACAAACATACAACACATAACGAGCCATGAAAGCCTATAGATTCAAGTTATTGAGAAACTATGTAGTCAATCCACTTAACCATATAAACAAAAGTAAAATGGAGGCCGGAACACTGAAGGAGATCAAAGCCACAAAACCAATAGCGGTGCTGGATCTGGTGTTAAGTGGTGTTAAGTAGCATGTTCTACAGCCAGGTCAAAGAATAGCATACATCTGAATCATATGTGGGATGCCATTTTTTCTCCCATTCCACCCAATGCTACACAGGACTTTCCTCCATTCTCAACTAACAGATCCGTTTACTCAACACGATCAATCTGCCTCAACAAGGCTTTGACACTCTGTAGGGTACCAGATTTAACTTTTAACCCAATAACATGATAAATTATATATGCAGATTAAGAACTAGAAACATAAATTCAGTCCTAGCAGCCATTTTAAAGTTTTGGAATTGAAAAATTGTTTCCATAATACAAATTATACTTGATTCACCAAAACTGACAGCTTTAACAATGAAGCTTTTTTGTGGGTCTTCATCATGCGAGTATGTGGAGAAAGATGGCTATGCCCATTAAATTAAAAATACCTTCTCCATTTCGCTTTCATGGATGGCTATACGCTGATTCGAAGATCCCTACATAGAGGCCATGAGAAAGAGCTGAAACTTAACCCGCATCACCGAAACCTTTGCAGTGCAGGAACTTTGACAATGAGTTTGAGCTTTGCACGGGTGGGAAGGAGAAATGGTTTAAAACTGGGCGCGAAAAATTTAAGGCAGATGGTTTAAAACTGGGTGCTAAAAAAATGAAGATTAACGGAGAACGGGAAAGTGAACGGAAGAGAGACAGATTAAATGGGCCCCACACCAGCCACTCTAAGCGGTCAACGCTTAGAGTGTGCTATAAGCTAACTTGTGATTAGGTGTGGTAACTAATTTGAATCGTCCAATTCTGAGAAGATAAATATGCTAAGTTTGCAAGGTGAAGGGGTGAGCAAGTGATTTCATCAAAGATAATTTGAGTAAATAAGTTGATACTTAAGAGAGTATTTGAGTCAACTTGAGGAGAATAGGAAAAGTTTGTACTTTCTTTTGAAAAAGAAGAACACCAGTAAGAAATGGTTGTAGCTTGTCGTGTAGAGCAGAAACTGAGTGCGTAAAGTTTTACCTTATTGTTATTATCATAGCTACTATTAAGAAGGGAGAAGAGGAAGGTTAAGCTTTCCCATTAATTAGTGCATAGGAAGTTCACTCAGTCCACCACCGGAGTAGTAAGTAGGCAAGTAACTTTTCTTTAATCTTTTTAAATCCTTCTTCTGGTAGTGTAAGGTTGAGAGTAGTACATAAATTCCAGCTAGAGAGTAGGCCTGAATGCCTCCTATCTCCTGAATGTTTCCTTAATTATTTCTTGGAATCAACTAAGCTGAGCTATTGAAATTTTGGTGGGTTCTAGAATGAGTAAATCTTTATAAACCAGTTATGAGTTGTAATACTAAAAAAATGTCATGATATATGATTGTAACCTTAGAGAGAATAAGAGACCCTTTTAATAGTATTATTTATTGGAAGATTGTGAGTTATTAACTGTATGCAATGAATTAATCTTCATAAGTTCTTGATTTAAGCACATGAACAACAAAAGTTGAATCATGTTTCTTGAGGGTTGGTATTGTCAAAGTTTCTTAATGCACAAAAAAACACAGAGTTGTTGCTCTGTTTTCTAGCCAAACTGAAAATACCCAAATCAAAATGCGGAAGCACAAAGAGACATGCAACTTTCCTTTCTATTCATTGAACTAGAAATGACAATACATAAAAGACTAATCATAAAACTCAAAAAATAAACTCTAAGCTATAAACTTCAAATTGCTAGGAGCTTTCATGAGCTGCTCAACCAGATAGACAAACTTTAGAAGCTACTAAGAGTTACGCAGAGCTCTTCAGGAGCAATCACTGCTCACATACAAAACACACATACAACTATTGTTGTTCGGAAACTTCTCTGAATCACACAGAGAACCAAAAACATTCCTCTACAGACTGCTATTGCTCAATAAATCTTCTTCTCCAACTTCCGAGTCTTCTCAATTGACATAACTAACTACCTTCAATTCCTTTTGTCTCTTCAACATTCCCTCTCAAAAATTTGAAATTACCTACCACCATTAATTTGGAATTCAAAAATAGCTACCATATTTACCTCTAGAGTTGTTAGGAGCTGCAGGGATGAAGATCCCAAAAAACTGCCATTGAAAATGGGGGCTCCTGATGGGTAGGTGAAATAGGGGGCTAACGTGAGAGCAAGCTTAGGAGAAATAAATTCCAACACTCTCCCTTTGTCCTGAGCTGACAAAACATAATCAATCCTAATCCAAAACAACAACGCCCAATCTGCTTCTTAGGTGCTCGAAACTGTCCCTGCTCAAAGGCTTGGTGAATATATCTACTAGCTGCTACTTAGACCTACAAAATGCAATTTTAATTTCACCATTTTCAACTAACTCTTTGATAAAATGATACCTAATTTCAATGTGCTTGCTTCTTCCATGAAACACAGGATTTTTCATCAAGGCTATTGATGAAACATTGTCACAAAATATTGTTGTTCCATCCTCTTGTCCTCCCAAATCTACCAAGATTCTTCTCAGCCAAATACCTTGACATGTTGTTGCATTTTTTACTATATACTTAGCCTCGACTGTAGATAGGGAAACTATGGGTTGTTTCTTGGAATCCCATGAGATAGCTCCCAAACCCAAATGAAACTCATAGCCTAATATGCTCTTCCTATCACCCAAACTTCCTACCTAGTCACTATTTGTGTATCCAACCAGCTCAAAAACACTTGCCGCTATGTACAAAATGTCATATCCTTTGGTTCCATTCACATACCTCAGGATTCTTTTACCCGCTTGCCAATGAGTGTCCCTTGGAGTCTCCATAAATATGGAAATAACACTCACACTGTGCATTATACCAAGCCTAGTTGTAGTTAAATAAATTAAACTTCCAACCAAACTTTTAAACATGGTCGGATCCACATTGTTGCTGCAATCTTCCTTGCTCAACTTTAGACTTATGGTTGTTGGTGTGGGGGAAGACTTGCTTTCAAGCATCCTAAATCTCTTCAAGATTTCATTTGCATATTTTTATTGAGAGATAAATATACCATCATGCATTTGTTTTACTTATATGCCTAGAAAATATCTCAAGAGACCTAAGTCTATCATTTCAAACTCTCTTTTCATGGCCTCTTTAAAATCAACAATGAGGAAATCATCATCCCCAATGAAAACTAAATCATCAACATACAAGAAAACAATCAAAATCTTATCATTTGTTGCCTTGATGTAAAGAGTGGGCTCACCATCGCTTTTGCTAAAGCTATTGCTCATCAAATATGAGTCAATCTTGTTGTACCATGTCCATGGAGCTTGCTTTAGCCCATAAAGAGCTTTCTTCAGCTTATACACCTTGTGTTCTTGACTCAGAACTTCATATCCAAAAGGCTGCTCCACATAAACTTCCTCTTTCAACTCTCCATTTAGGAAGGCGGACTTCACATCCATTTGAAGTTCACCTTCCACTTGTGTTGGGCTATAATTTCTATGATTGCCCACATGGTTGAATCCATCCTTGCAACAGGGGAAATTGTCTCATTATAATCTCTTCCAAGCTGTTGTTTGTACCCCTTGACAACTAATTTTGCCTTGTGCCACTCTATCCTTCCTTCGACATTGCATTTAGTCTTGTAGACCCATTTCACCCCAATAGCTTGCTTGTTGGGAGGAAAATCAGTTAACTTCCATGTGTTGTTCCTCTCTATTACATCTATCTCCTTATCCATAGCTTCACACCATTTCTCCTCTTTCACAACATCCTCAAAATAAACTAGATCACTATGAGAAAATAATACAAAATTCACACTCTCATCAAATTCTTCATCATATCTTTCATTCTGGTAGATCTCCCTTAGAATCTTGGTCTTCTTTGGCATTAGGGAGGTGAAAGTGGGGTCTAAACTTTCACTATTGTTGTTGTTCTGCTAAACAGGCAGGTTCAAAATCTGTCGGGAGCTCTCAGGAGCTTTTCCGGAGCTTTCAAGAGCTCTTTCGAAGCTTTCAAGAGCCAATATTTTGGTTGTCTCTAGCTGCTTGCCTTTCTGTTTTCTCACTTCAGGAGCTTTCAAGAGCTGTCAGGAGCTTTCAGGAGCTTGATCGATGCTTTCAGGAGCTAATCTTCTAGTTGTATGTGATTGTCTTCTTGACTGTCTACTTGCTTCAGGAGCCATTAGGAGCAGTCTGGAGCTTTCAAGAGCTCTTTCAGAGCTTTCAGGAGCTCATCCAACGCTTTTAGGAGCAACTGCAAGCTCATCTTACTAAACTTCTTATTCTATTTTTGCTTCTTCAAGAGTTATCGGGAGTGGTTATGAGTTGTCAGAAACTATCACTCAGTCCCATGACTCATCCTCTAGGAACTCCACGTACCTACTAATGACGATTTTCTTGGTGATTGGGTTGTACAACCTATGGGCTTTGGACTCTTCACTGTAGCTTGTGAAAATACACTTTTCAGCCTTGTCATCCAATTTCTACCTCTTTTCTTTAGCCTACACGTGATCATATGCTACACACCCGAACACTCTCAAGTGCTCAACCATCCACTTGTGTTTTGTCCATGCCTCTTGCGGGATTTTGTCACAGACCGCCTTTGTTGGACTTCTATTTATCAAATATACAATTATTGCTATAGCTTCTCCCCAATATTCAATCGAGAGTCCCTTTGCTTTCATCATGCTTCTTGCCATCTCCATGATGGTCCTATTCTTTCTCTCAGCCGCTCTATTTTGCTATGGAGTATAACTAGTTGTTAGCTCCTTCTTGATGCCATTTTTCTTGCAAAAAATTACATACTGATTGGAGATATTCTCTCCCCCTTGATCTGACCTTAGGACCTTGATAAAATGTCCACTTTCCTTTTCAGCCTAGGCCTTAAACAATAAAAACTTTTCAAAAGCTTCAGATTTATGTTGCAAAAAATAGACCCATGTCTTACGGTTATAATCATCAATAAAGGTCATAAAAATTTGGCTTTACCAATAGATATGGTTTGCATAGGGCCTACCAAATCCATGTGCACTAGCTTCAATGGTGCTCTTTCCCTTGTAGAGTTGCCCGATTGAAAGGGCTGCCTATGTTCACTAGTAGAAAAATAAAGAAATAAATGACTAAAACACACAAAATTGCATATAAATAGCTAAAGTTGGTCCACGTAATAATTGGTAGTTTGTGCGATTCATTTATAACACAACCAAATTGTATTAAGCCATTTTTAGTCATTTATTTGGTCGTTTTGATTGATTATTTGGTCGTTTATTTGGTCATTTATTTAGTCATATATTTAGTCATATTTATTCACTCAACTTGGTCACGTGACCATTAGTAGTTTATTTCCGGTCATTTATAACATGACCAAATTTATGACTAAACCATTTTTAGTCATTTATTGGTTGTTTTGATTGATCAATTTGGTAGTATATTTTAAGTCATTGATTTAGTCATATATTTTGTCATATTTATTCACTATTTTTTGTCAATTGGTAGTTTATTTAATTGTTTTTTTCAATGATTTCTTCCTAAAAGTGCTAGAAATGAGACAATGCTTTTGAGGTTTAAACATAAAACACAGAAAAACATAACAATCATTCATTTGCACATAATGAAATAGCTATTAAGAAGGAAAAATACTAAAATTTTATTGAGAAAAAGGTGTTCTTACAACAGATACATAACTTAAATATGTTTCTTTGCTTTGAAAAATGTGTTACAAAGTGTTTCTCAGTGCTATAATTGAGAAAACTGAGTTACAATGCTCTATTTTTTGCTTATACAACTCCAAAAGATGGAAAAACTACTTGAAAAATGAATCCTAAGGGTCCTATATTATCACTGCATTTGGAAGTCTTTCTTCCATAAGAAAGTTCTTTGTTTTTTCAGCATCATAGAAGTTTGACTCTCTGGTTACACGTTCCACCTCCTTGATTTGTCTGGTTTTGGTTGTCGCTTCAATGTATTTGAAGTGAATGCCAGGATCCTCACTGTCAATGACATTGAAAATATAGTTTACCATATAAGTAAAAGGTTCCCAAGCTACTACAAAATTACCTCCTCAAATAGATCAATGAATATCAATGACAAAATGATACAAGTGACAATCCAAAGTCAAATCACTTGGAGCTCAAATATGCACCCAAGAAGAAATATAGATCTTCATAAGACTTGAATTGTTCAAACAAATTGATGCATGAATCTACACCCAATTGTTCAAAATATTCCTTGGCAGCCTGTGTGACATGAAAGAAGTTAACATAAAAAATAAGAGAGCAATTGCCAATGTCATCTAGAGCCAACATTATTAAATTGAAATAAATAAAAGGTGCACAATTTTGACCTAGACAATTATTTGGAGATTTCCCCTCAGGTTGACAAGAAGGAGATATTTCATGCACTCCAACACCCACTCTCTAGAAAGGGTCCCAAAGAACTCAAATAGGGCCTGAGAAATACAGTAATTAGTAAGGGAATTGCTAGTTTCTATTCAATTTCAAGAGCACATCATGTTTCACATAACCGTGGCTCGATAGCATGGGTGTTGACAATGACATGTTTAATATCGGGCAACTCTGTATAGTATTGTACCCAAAATTTACAATATTAGTGATGAACAAAATATTTCCTAAGAAACCATTTGACACATTTAGCATTGATCTTTGTGCATTGCCAACCGCCCTTCCTTTCTCAAAAACTAACACACCACCCTTGATCACAACAACTTAAGACTCATCTCACTTTTTCTATGGCATGAACTATGTACTTTATCTCTTGCTCACTGTCATTTATGCTCCTTGATTCTTCATGACATCTTTGGTCACTGATTTTTCATGACCGTTTCATGTAAACCTCAACTTCAAAGCCTGTCATACATGAATTTCGAAATCATTTATGCATTGTGTCCATGATAGACTAACATGTGTTGTGAGGACTCACTGCGTTTAGCCTGTCACTTGTAATTTAGACAAGATTAACTTTCAATATTATGACCATCTCTTTTAAAACTCATGACCGTGACCTCATGAACTGTCACTACATAGCTCATATTTTCTCATAGTACCATCCTTCTCAATTTCCCATGAGGCTATATAGTTGTTACAACATAAGATTCATAAAAAATTCCATAAAGACCATTTACTATACCTTTGACTCTTTATACCCATAATACTGCCTCTTCACAATGCACTGTTATGGACTCTTTGTTCTGCAAACTATCATCCTTTATATGCAACATGCCCCTGCCATAGAAAAGCAAAAATAGAGAAATTCCATAGAATTATAGACCAATAGAATATTACAGTATAACTATAGACCAATATAACATTTAAGGTTCTGCAGAGATTCAACTCCACCCTTAAAAAGCTAAAACCTACAAATTGATCTAAATTCTCCTGGCTTAAATTTGTAAGACATGAACATACCCATGAATTGGGGAAACCACCAAGTGGAGTAGAGCCCTCATAAAGGCAACACTTGCCCTGCTTACAACATGATAGATACAATATAGTTAGGTGTTCTACAACATCCTGCAAGGTTGATCAAAATTTGTGTTAAAACTTCTAGCAAGGCCCAACCCATAACTTAATGTTGTTAGCCATTTTAGCAAACAAACCATCATATGTTTCACATTTTTTATTTTTTCAGTATCCTAGAAGCAAATGTAGTGCTAATGAGTTAGTTATATGAACTTTCAACTAGCCTATATCCTACTAAAATTTCAATTCAATATCATCCTAAAGTAATCAAGAAAAGGGAAAATGAAAAGAAATAAAATAATGTATACATCTAAATGCTCTAAAATAAACTGAATCCTAATCTATTTTTCTCCTTGCTGCCAACAGGTTATTGTACACAAAAGACAGAAACCATAGATTTTTATCATGGCCATTCTGATTTGTAATCAAAGCATGTTTTATACAACCAATGAATGAAATTAGAATTTTCATCCAAAAATCAAGCAAAAATTCATTGCTGAGACAACTGCAGAAAATTTGGTTGCTTTTCCGTTTCCAGTTCCAAGCTCATTTGACACCCTCACACTGCATCATTTATTCATAAGAAATAAAAGCAACACTTAGTGGATAGACTAATTTACATTTACAGAAATTACAGCAAATGAGGTTCCCAGTAAGATTGCTTAGATTTGTGTGCACTCACCTGGTGGCAACAAGAAAGGATAAGGGTATCTAAAACTCCCATGCATTAAGAGTCATGTTGAAAACAGAAATTATATTAAGTATATTTTGTTAGCTCTGTTTCAAATTATAATTTTCTTCTGGATCAACCAAGGAGTTGGTCTTGTTAGTACAGTGGGGAAATAGACCATGCACCATTGAAACCATTTGCTAAATTCCTACCAAATAGAAAGTGAGTCAACTGCCACTTCGAGGTTTTGGAGTTTTCCTATGAGCAGTAATATCAATCTCACATACCATATCTCAACACTGTTCAAGCAAAATAGAGCATTATTTAAAATTGGGTAACATTGGGAAGTAGAAGGCCCAAAACCATCTCAGCAAAATCAAAAATGTAGAAATTTGCAGTGTTAAGAGTTCAACTACCATAACATGATTCCTGAACTCAATGACAATTTTAGATAGGACCAAAGTTGAGAGAATGCATCTAAAGAAAATCATTTCCATGTAAGGGGGCAGCCACCACAGATAATATAGAGAACCAGGGCAACTCCAGAGAAACACCATGCTAAATTTATTGATGCAACTGCACCTCCAAGACCCCAACCCAGCTTCACAATAAATACCCAACACATCAAGACATGGAGTATTAGAGCCACGCATGCAATGTAGGTAATGACTATGTTCTTCAATTGGGCCTGGAGATACCAAGTAGTTGTCCACCAAATAACCAGTGAGAAATTCATGGGGATGCACCAGATGGCGACTTTTCCTGTTAATTCAACTATATGATCTGCCTACCCCAACAACTTGAGAATAGGCGAGGCAAATATATATACAGGCAGACATAGCACTGCAAAACTGGTAACAACAATCCATGAGTGTTGCAGGTATACTCCTAGCATGCTATATTGTTGGGCTCCAAAAGCTTGTCCACAGAGAGTTTGGAGGGCACTTCCTAGTCCTAACTGCATAATCAGATGGTCAGATAAAAAAAACTACTGAATATTCAAATTGAAATCAAGCAAAGCTACCAGTATAGTCCTAATGTTTTTTTGTGATCAGCTGGTGCTCTGCCTAAACACCGGATGATAGGTTCTTAGGGGAACCTGATCAGTGAGGATCTCATCCATAAAGAAACATTGGGATTCGATACACTGTAGAATAGTGGAGTACTAGTATTGAATAGGACTTACCAATAGACCTAAATTGAAGCCCCAAATGACATTGGTGAACAGAGAAATGGCAGCAAGCTCTAAATCACCCATTTGGCCTACAAACGCTTGAGTGATGATAGGTATCCCATTCATTGCAAGTCAAGTCATTATAGCAGGCCCTACAATTCTCCATAACTTCTTCGATTCCAACCAAAATCTCCAAAGGAACCTGGAGGAATATTGATTGGTGTGCTCAACAAGTAGGGTCTGCACCGAGGCCTCATCCATTCTCCAATCTACAAGCTGTTATTAGTGGTGGAAGAATGGGAGTAATTGTTTTATGATAAGATCTATGTTGAGGAAGAATGGAAGTTGATTGATTTTGGATGGTCTGGAATAAATAAGGGTAGGTTCTTTGTTTTTAACAGAATTGTAGGCAAGAATCTCATATTTACAATGTGGTTGTATCTAGCGCTCTTTTTGAGGAATGAAATTAGAATTTTCATCCAAAAATTAAGGCTATGCCTCTTATTTCTTCAATCACCAAACAATATGCAAAATTTGCAAAGAGACTATGCATAGAAATGCTATGGCTTCACTCTCAAAATCATCTCTATAATGTTGAACTGTGCCTATAACTT
>VDFB02254086.1:0-48129 GCA_007258455.2 Sequoia sempervirens | reverse complement strand
TTACCCCTCCTTTCAATTAGATGCATAAATTTGTGTGTCTATTTGGGAAGCATTTTGAGATTCATTCTTGGTCCTAGATTGATGCTAAAGGCTACCTCTCAAGGGGAGTAGGTAGTAGTGGTTGCTAGTTTGTGAGTTTAATGTAGGAAGAAAGTGTAGTTGCTTGTTGGTAGTATCATAGTGGTGTATGCAGGTGTTTCCCTTTGAATGTTTCCAAAGGGGGGGAGTAAAGAATACATAAAAGAGAGTTGGATGTGTCTTTTTCTCCTTTCCATTGATGTCAAACAGGGAGAGAATTGGTTGAAAAAAAATAGTGTAGAAGTGAATATGGTCTAAAGACCATATGGGGAGAGAGTATGAAAAAGTGTTGTCTAAGGAGTAAAGGAAGAGAGTGATCTAGAAAGCAGGTGTTGTTGGAGAGGAAGTCTATGAAGAAAGAGGATGAAGAGTAAAGAGTTTCCCCTATTAGGGGGAGTAGTACTTATTGCAATATTGTTATTGGTTTCTTTTGTTGTTGATGGATTTTCTAAAAGTAAGTGTTTCCATCAATGATAAAGGGGGGGATTATTGGAATTTTGGAGTTGTTGGAAGCTTGAGTTGTTTGTGAGTTTCTTGGGTGTTGTCATTGATGTCAACTCCTTGTATGAAGAGAGTGTTGGAATGTTGTTGGTGTTGATGATGCCAACCCTTAGCATTAGAGTTGTTAGAAGTTTGGAGTTGTTGGTATTAATACCAACATAAATTTGTTGGTTTTTTCATTGATGTCCTACTTCAGTATAGTTGTAGAGGTTGTTGGCATGACTTGTGTTTGCAGAGGTTGCTGGTTTGACGTTTTGGGGAAAATATTGTTGTAGTTGGAAAGTGTTGCATGTTGCATATTATGTAGATGTGTTGTAGAGATGTTACTAATATTGTTGATGAATTTAGTTCACTTGGTTTCAAAGTGGTCTTGAGAAAAAATGAATAAAAGAGAATTAAGTATGATAGAGTGGTGTTTAGTATTTTACTCCAAATTTCTTCATTCTTGAAGATATGCTCATGCAATTTGGACATGATTATTAGAGGTTTTTAGAGGTATCATATATAGAGTTTTAGGTTCTAGATCATTCTATAGTGGAAGATGTGTTTGACAGTATGTTTGTCTGGTGAAATAGTGCGTCTAGGAGAAATTATATTGCTTCACATTTCTTTGTAGTAAAGGTTTTAGTGTTACTAATCTGGGAAGATTCTTATATTGACTATATCTACCTACCCTTAAAGTTTTAGGTGTTGTGGTTCTTCAAAAAAAAATTGGGTGTGTTGGATGTCTATGCTAGTATGTCTGGTTGCACAAAATGAAGGTGTTCTTGAGTTTCAGGTGGTTACAGTAGTTGTGCAATACATTTTGATGATGTAGGAATATTTTAAGATGTTGTATAGATGTTTTGGAGCATTTTTGTGTGTTCTACGAGATGGTTTTAGACCTTGAGAGGTTTTTTTGGTTTCACTTATTAGTGTTAGTGCAGGTTTGGTTGACCTGGCATCCTAGCGCTCATTGTGGAGGATAATTATTGGTTGAGGAAATGTTGAGAAGCATGCTAGTGTAGATTTGGTTCCTAACTAATTAGTGGCATGGTTTGTATTCACTTCTTTATATTGTGGAAGTGCTTGGTGATGACCTATTTAATGTTGCACATTTGAGGTGTATATGTTTCCTTTAAGACAAACTAATTGAGATTGTTTTAGGTCACAAAGGGTATAAATACAAGTTTAATTGTTGTGTGGATAAAGTGTAGAGAGTGTGTGATGCAAAATATGCACAAGTGACCAAATGTGATAATCTGAGTGTCAGCCTTAATGCCTATGACTTCCTAATGCAGTGAGGAGAAGGTGTCTACATTTTAGTTTGTTTGATGAGTTGTTTGTGCTTTGGTGGAACTATACCTTCGACATATGAGAGATGCATTATTAGCAGTTCAAATTGGCAATAATCCACCCCTTCTTCTATTCTTCTTTCTTCTGGAAAGTGAGCAACCAACAATGAGCCTTTCTTTATTTTTCCAGGTAGTGAGCCCTTGGTGGTGAGCCTTATTGTATTTGGTGTTGCAATTCATATATTAGTGATCTAATCCTCACCATGTTTTTTCCCTCCTTGGTATTTCCACATAAATTTGGTATTCTTATGTGTTTGGATGTGTTTGCATTACTTTTTTACATGTTTACATTTTGTTAATGCATGTTAAGGGTTTATTGGTGGATAAGAGTTTAAGGGCTAATGCATATTTTAATTTTAATGGGGGTTTTTATTGTTTTGAAGTATAAAAATAGTTCACCCTCCTCTCAATTGTCCTATGCATCTAACAAAATTTTTATTAGTATCATTTTAAAGATATACTAGAAATAATCAATAATATTTGGTACCTCTACAACCCAATGTCTAGTGTGTGCATTCACACACACATGTATATATATGAAAAAATATAATAATGGGACTCTTACATATATTCAAATTCTATTTTACAGTATCACATACCATTCTTAAGTAGAAAAAATACCTCTTTAATTATTATTATCATTTGTTTAAATCTAATGATACCTATCCTCATTCTCATGTTAATGCATTCACATCTATTCCATAGGAGCATTGTAATCAAGTTTGATTTGTTCCTTAGGGTCAATATATGAGGATAACTTTATATTTAGACACTTATTTCTATGAGATCAAAGGACAATTCTTCTCCCCATTTAGAGAGTTACATAACTCCTTACAAGTATTCACAACCTACAATGTGGAATTATGTCTTTTAATTTTATTTTAGGATATGTTCTACTATTGGAATAAGTTGTATTTATACTAACCTAATATAGAAATAAATATACCTATTATATTTCTTATATTATAAAACTTTAATGAAGGGTTATTATAGAACACACATATTTATAGACTTTAACACAAGTATTTATCTAAACTTAATCTCTTTATTTATAATATGAAACATGGATTATATCTCCACAATGCCTCTTATATTTTATAATTACACTTAATGGTAATATATATCTAATTTATAATATCTAACTCATTACAATATCACAACATAAATAATATTAGGTTAATTTAGAATATGACAAAAAATGACTATTAGTAATTTCAATTTTCTTCATTATTATTAGTAGATATCATCACAATGTCTCATTATTATGCCACACTTTTGAACACGCCTAGATATTGAGAGGGAAGGTGAATTAGTATCTATAAAAACTTAAACCCTTTAGATCTTAAACCCTTCAACAACATGCAAATTTAGAATTTTAAGAGGATCAAAAACTAATAAACAGATTAGCAGCATTTAATCAAATTAGCAATAATGAAAGATAGGAAAATGAACACACATGCACAAGATAACACCAAATTTATGTGGAAAACCCAAGAAGGGAAAACCATAATGAGAAATCTCATTATATAGGAAGCTCACTGCTTACAAAATTACAATTTTTTAAAGTCTCATTGTATAAGGAAGCACACCGCTCCTTGACAGACTTGGAAGAGCAGGTGCATAACCTTAGGGAAAGATACATAGGACTTGTAGTATTGAAGTGCACAATCCTAGGGAAAGATACAAAATACAAGGACTTGAGACTCATTATCTGATAGCAAGATACATGAAGATTTAGAATTACAACATATATCAAAAGTACACTCCGTTAACTAAGATTTTAAGCTCATATAATCTTTATTTTCAAAAAATCATTGCGTCAATCCATACTCGTACACCACCACTCACTCACTCAACTTGCAAAATAATTTGTTCTTCCATTTATGTCATCCACAAGATCACAAAACACCAATTAGGCCAGCCAGGACAAAATATAAACAATAACCTCTACAAGTCAGCCACAAAACATAATACAGTTTTATCCAAGAGATAGAGAGGACCCAAAAAATATTATTACATCTTCCAATTTGATCCCAAACATTAAACATGCTGACATACAACATCCCAAGTTGATAACAAGGAAAAATGTAGATGAAACATGTAGCACATTACTAGTCATCCCAAAAACATATTTTCAACTAAATTTACTCAATGTGGTTCACAAAAAGATAGGTTAGGGTCCAAACACAATTTAACAAAACTTTAAATATTGGCACAAAACCCCAAGAACATAACAAAAGAAATAGAACAAGCCTTGTCATCCATTCATCCACAAATTTCCCAAAAAATCAACTCAAAACAATATGCAATACCAAAGAGATCAACCATTGATGTGTGGACCACAAAGGGACATTCCATGAACATCCAACAACACTTCCATATACTTATTTCACATTGGCATGCCACAAATAGTCACTGCAAACCAAATAGAATCAAAACACTTCATCCCAAAAGCACAAAATACACAACCATGAGATAGAACATTAATAAACCATCTTGTGGTAAACACGAACACATGAAAATTGAACTGAGACATTGCAAAGACACTGAGAGCATGTCCACCAATTGACATGAGAAAAAACATCAATGTGGAGAAATACAGAGAATTTTCTAGACCAATCTTAACAAGCAACAAAAATTGCCAGCCCAGTGCAGTTACCAGAACCTCCTCGACAACATAAGTGACTTGAAAAGATATGAGTGCAACATCCATAGATCATAAACACTAAATCCCAAACTGTAAGACCATATCTTCAAAGGCAGAGGAATATGGATCATTCTCCCAAATAGTCTTCAAATCAACTTCCTATAGCAGAAACTTTCGCCAACACACAAAGATCCAAACATCCTTGTAGCAACACATACTTGCTCAGGAACAAGAGGAAAGAGCATATAACATAATAGATACCATCAACAACATCTCACCAAAATTCCTCGTTACTTCTAATCCTCATCTTAATTCTTCTAATCCTCCTCGTAATTCTTCTAATCCTCATATTAATACATCATCTCTTATGACAACAACCATACTCAATACATCTTTTCTTGTCATCAAATAAGGCATGACATCAACCATGAACATATCATCATAGAGTATTAACAACATACAACTATAAGCACCAATGACAACCCAAAATGAGTGTAGACACAAGCATAAATAACAACCCAAATTGATCATTAACATCATTGTCAACCAATGATAAGCATATGTGCTACAATCTCACAAACATATGTGGAACAATATCCCCCTTTGGTATTGATGGAAACACACACCTACACATTATCCCCCTTTGACATCAAGGACAAAGGGCTAAGATCTTCATTTGAAACATTGCAATCTCCCCCAGCATATGCACATGCTCCCCCTATCAACAACAACCAAACAACTACCTTCTCCCCCTTAGAGGTAGCACACATCAATCTAGGAGAAAAAGACATGACATGGATTTCTCCCCCTAGATAGATGCACTATCTATGCATATAATTAGAAAAAGAAGGGGAAATAACCCATAACTTCTACTGAAGATACTCAAATTTATCCTTTGAAAGTTCCTTAGGGAATATATCTACATTTTGATCCTTAGTAAGCACATACTCCAATTTGAATTCTTGTTCTGTATACTTTTTAGAAAGTGATACCAGATAGAAATATGTTTGGTCCTTGAATGCATCACTAAATTCTTGGAAATGTTAATTGCACTGGTATTATCACATAATATGGGAATGGGTTCATAATACACCACCTTTATATCCTTCAAGATATGCTTCATCCAAAGAACTTGGGTGCAACAAGATGATACAACAATATACTCAACTTCTACTATGGATAAGGATACCAAGTCATACTTTTTACTGAACCAAGAGACCAATTTGTCTCCTAAAAAAATGCACTTCCACTGGTGCTTTTCTGGTCATCCACACATATTTCCCAATCAACATCAGTATAAGCACTCAAAGAAAATTTATCATCCTTCTTATACCACAAGCCATAATCTAGAGTTCTCTTCAAATATCAAAATATTCTTTTTATTATTTTCTCATGAGTTTTATTAGGATTAGCTTGATATTTGTCAGCCAAACATACTACATACATAATATCAGGTCTAGAAGTATTCAAGTACAATAATCCTCCAATCATATACCTATAAAGAGTTTTATCAACCTTAGGTGATACATCAATCTTTCTCAAGTGACAACCAGCTACCATAGGAGTAATAAATATAAGTAAATCCCTTCAACTTCTTCAACATCTCTTTAGCATAATTAGCCTAAGAAATAAAGATGCCATCATCTAGTTGAATAATTTGAAGCCCAAGGAAGAAAGAGAACTCACCAATCATAGACATTTCAAACTCTTTTTACATCTACTCTACAAACTTCTTACACATATTATCATCTCCACCAAAGACGATTCCATCAATATATACAACTATCAAAATCTTGTCTTCCTCTATCTTAATATAAATATTAATATCTGAAGTACCTTTCTTGAAACCTTGTTGAAGTAAGTACTTAACCAACTAAGCATATCAAGCTCTAGGATCTTAGTTGAGTCCATACAAAGATTTATTGAGTCTAAAAACCATGTCCAAATATTCTAATAGTTGGAAACCATTTGGTTTCTCAATGTAGACCTCTTCCTTTAAATCACCATTCAAGAAGGTTGACTTGACATCCATATGATATACTTTTAAATTCTTTTCAGCATCAAAGGAAAGAAACATCCGTATTGCCTCCATTCTAGCTATCGAAGCAAAAGTTTCCTCAAAATAAATATCTTCAAGTTGTGAATAACCCTTACATACCAATTTGAATTTGTTCCTCACAAATTTACCATCTTCATTCAACTTGTTCTGGAACACCCACTTTGTTCCTACCACATTCTTATTAGCTGGTCTGGGAACCAAATCCCATGTTAGATTCTTTTTTATCTATTCCAATTCTTCTTCTATTGCCTTCATCCAACCTTCATCTTTGCTAGCATCAAAAAATTTCTTGGGATCTACCTTTGACAGTAAACACAAATTTACTTGCTCACTTACTTTTGAAAGCCTTCTCCTAAAATGTACACCTTATTCTTATCTGCAATGATCTTATCTCTAGAATGGTTCTTTTGAACATACTTTGCTAGAGTCTTAAAGGTCTTTTTTTATTCTTGCTTTTTCTCTTATTTTTCTTCTTCTTCAATTCAAGGAGGTATATTAGATCTACAAACCTCCAATTCTTGTGAGATCTAACACAAATATTCATCTACTTTCATATTTGTTCTTTCAATCATCTTTCCTAATCTCTTGTAGCATCTATAGGCCTTGGTTTTGGTTGAGTAATCAAGAAAGATTCCTTCATCACACCTTGAATCAAACTTTCCAAGGTATTCTTCATCTCTTATGATGTAGTATTTTCTACCAAAGATCTTGAAGTATCTAATAGTAGGAGACCTTCCATACCATAGCTCATAAGGGTCTTAGTAAGTTATTGACCCTCAACTGTACTCTGTTAAGCAAATAGATAGTAGTGTGAACTACTTCCTTCTAATACATATGAGGCATATCAACATCTTTCAACATAGCCTTGGCCATCTATTGCATTTTCATATTATTCCTTTCCACTACCCCATTCTGTTGAGGAGTTCTAGGAGCATAAAGATGTCTCCTAATACCATGATCTTCACAAAAAAAATCAAATTTATTTGAAGTAAATTCACCTCCTCTATTTGATCTCAAGAATTTGATCTTAGCATCCATTTCATTCTCAATTTTTTTTTTTGAAAATCTTAATCTAATCAAAAGCTTCTAATTTTTCTCTTAAAAATGTAAGCCAAGTTATTCTAGAGTAATCATCAATAGGAAATATGAAATAACTTTCACCTTGTTGACTAATTGTTCTTGTAGGTCTATATAGTGTTGGGAAAATGTGTCTCAACCTTTCAGTTATATGTGGTTTATTGTTGTTAGGATATATATATTTATATGTATGTTTCCTAGTTACATCGATAGGTGTATATAATGGTAGCATGGAGCAAAATGTGAGCGTGCTAACTTTTTCAGGAAACTTCTAGAATGGATGCCATACATTAAATAAAGGATATATTGTAAATTTGGACCATTCATTATTAGATTTTAGATCTAATGGTGAGTATTTTGTTGGCATGTATTGCCCTAGAATGTAACTCTATTTTATGAGGGTGTCGTATTACAACTGTGGTAGAGAGAGATGATGATTTTTGAGACTCTAATAGCGGTCATGTTGTCTCTTGATCTCTGAGTGGTGATACTCCTGAGAAGTTTTCTCTACAAGTATATTATATTCTTTTTGATTTACTGAATAATATATTGGGTAGATTTTGGAGTGTGGGGTTTTTCTCCCAAAAGGGTTTTCCCCGCGTAAATCACTGTGTTGTGGTATGCATGATATTTATGTTTATTTCTATTTAATTTTTTGTAATTGTTAAATATCTGTAAAATTTTTGTATTATTATCCTCTCAAGATTAGCGTAGGAAGTTGTTCCGCTACCTTAGCTTCCTTACAAGTGGTATCAAAGCTTGATCACCTTTGGTTTCAATTGTGGGTTGTTGGGTTTTTTGCACTAATCTAGATTTGAGTGGGAGCTTGTGCAAAAGATACTTTGTGATCTTGTTGTAGGAATTTTCAGATGGCAAGCTCATTAGGGAGAATAGAGGTGGATAATTTTTTTGGAAATAATTTTGAAATGTGGAAGTTGAAGATGGAGGATCTGTTAATAGATTGAGATCTATGGGATGCTATTGATGAGAATGTTTCAAGGCTTGTAGATCCTACTCAGGTTGTTGAATATGATGTTATGGACCATAAAGCCAATGGTCTAATTAGATTGTGTTTGGAAAGCTCTAATTTAATTAATGTCCATGAGGAGAGCTCTACATAGAAACTATGAAAGAAGCTTGGTGAGATGTATTAGGCCAAATCTTTAGTGAACAAGATTTTGTCGAGGAAGAAATTGTATTCCTTGAGAATGGAAGAGAGTGGATGAATCACAGACCGCATGGAAGCATTCAATATGATGGTGGCTCAATTGGAATCTATTGGTGTCAAAATGGACGAGGAGGAGAAATGTTAGATCTTTCTTTGTTCTTTGCCTAATTCGTGGGATTATCTTGTTATGGCTATTGGGAGTACTTTTATTGTTTTGAAGACTGAAGATGTGGTGGGTTCTTTTCTTTTTGAAGAGATGAGGAGGAAGGTATCCATCACTACCAAGGAGGCCCTAAATGTTCATGGAAGACCTAAGGAAAAAGGTAAGAAGAATGAGAAGTGTGAAAAATCCAAGTCCAAGGGGAGATCTAAATCTCCTGGAAAGTCCAAAGTTATTTGTTGGAACTATGGTAAGCTTGGACATGTTCGTAAGGAACGCAAAGAAGAAAAGAAGAAGAAAAAGAATAAATTTTATTTGATTTTGAGTCTGAGAAGGAAGATGGTGACTCATTGATTGTAGCTTTGGTAACTCATGTAGGTAATGATGCATGGTTAATTGACTTAGGTGCATCTTTCCATATGACCTTTAATAGAGATTGGTTTTATGAATATAAAGAATTTGATGGAAGTAAGGTGTAATTGGGTGATGATTCTCATTTAGACATTGTTGGTCGGTAAAGTTAAAATTAGGTTTATTGATGGTATAATTAAAAAGATTAATGGTGTGTTGTATATCCATGGATTAGCACGAAATTTGTTATCTGTAAGCAAACTAATAGATGTGGGTGTGTAGGTAGTATTTTCTAATGTAGGATGCAAGATGGTTAGAGGTGTTATGGTTATTTCTAGAGGTGTTAGATATGGCACATTGTATAAGCTTGATGCATGCATTGTTGAGTGCAATAGTACTTCTGTGAAAAGCAAGTCTATGGAAGAAGTGAGGTTTTCACTTCCAAAAGATGGTCATGGATTTTGGGTACCCAAGGGTGCTCTTTCTTTTGAGACAAAGTTACCTACAAACAAAAGTATGTTATGACACCATAGACTTGGCCACATTGGAGAAAAGGGTCTAAGGACCTTGAAAAATCAAAACCTTGTTGAAGGTTTGTCTGATTGTAATCTTTAATTCAATTTTTGTGAGCATTGCATTTATGGAAAACCAAACTACATTCAGTTTTACTCGAGTTCTCATAAATCTTGTGGTGTGTTGGATCTTATTCATTTTGATGTGTTTGGTCCTGTAGATGTTTCTTTGATTGGTAAATCCACATATTATGTTTCACTTATTGATGATTATAGTAGAAGGACATGGCTATATTTTCTAAAGAGTAAATCTGAAGTTTGCAGTAAATTTAAAGAATTTAAAGCAATGGTTGAGTTGTAGACTGGAAAGAAAATAAAAACTTTGAGGACTGATAATGGCGATGATTTTTTCTCTAATGATTTTGATAGATTCTATAAAGATTGTGGTATTCATAGACAAAATACAACTCCATATTCTCCACAACAGAATGGAGTTGCAAAAAGAATGAATAGGACATTGATGGAGAAGGCTAGGAGTATGTTGAGTGGTGTTGGCATAGAACAAAGGTTTTGGGCTGAAGCAGTTGCCACTGCATGTTACTTGATTAATAGGTCTCCTACATCAGCTCTTATTGATAAGACACCTATAGAGGAATGGTCAGGTTGCAAGCCTTCATTAAGACATCTTAGATTTTTTGGTTGTGAGGCATATGCACATGTGCCAAAGGAGAAATGGACAAAGTTGGAGAACAAGGTTGTGAAATGTATCTTCATCAAATATAGTTATGGTGTGAAAGGATACAAGCTTTGGGAACCTGTTGCACAAAAGGTAATACATAGTAGAAGTGTTATTTTTAGAGAAACTAAGCCCGCTTATGTTACATTATAGTCAGAACAAAGTAAACAAGAAGATGTGATTCAATTTCCTTCTACACCTGAGAAACTTGAATTGAGGTCCATGGATAGACAAGAAGTTGAGGAGAGCTCATCTAGCTCTAGATCTTCAGAAGAGGAGGAAGAACCTCCAACTCAACTTGTTTGTAGGTCTACAAGAAATAGACAACCACCTGAAAGGTATACACCTGATCGTTGGAGATGTATTTTTTATTTGAATACTAACATGGATGAACCCAAATCTGTAGAAGAGGCATTAGGTATGAATGATGCAGAATCATGGAAGGTTGACATGGATGAAGAAATGGAATCTTTGAAAAAGAATGATACATGAGATCTTGTACCATTTCCTGAAGGATGAAAACCTATTGGTTGCAAATGGGTGTTCAAGAAAAATATTGGTTCAAATGGAGGTATTGAGAAGTACAAGGAAAGATTGGTTGCAAAAGGTTACTCTCAAGTTGAGGGTGTTGATTATGGTGAGATATTGTCTCATGTTGCAAAAATGAGATCCATTAGATTTTTGCTTGCTATTGCTACTGCTTATGATTTAGAGGTTGAGCAAATGGATGTGAAAAATATTTTTCTTCATGGTGTTTTGGAGGAGGATATTTATATGACACAACCAAAGCACTACGTGGTGAAAGGTAAAAGTAAATTGGTTTGCAAATTGAAGAAATATTTGTATGGCTTAAAATAGAGTCTTAGGATGTGGTACCATAAATTTGATACATATGTGTTTAGTTTAGGATTTGAGTGTTCTAAATTAGATCATTGTGTTTATTATAAAACTGATGGTTATCATTTCTTTTTTATTGTATTATATGTTGATGATATGTTATTATTGGCAAAGGGAAAGGTATGATTTCAGAACGAAAATCTCAACTTGCTGCTAAATTTGAAATGAAAGATCTTGGTGCAACTAAACACATTCTTGGGATGGAAATTAAAAGATATAGAGTGAAAAAAAATCTATGGCTTGGCCAAAGTAAGTATGTGAATTCAATTTTACAGAGGTTTTATATGTAGGATTGTAGACCACTATGTATTCCTGTTTCAGTTGGAACAAAGTTATCTATTTTAGATTGTCCAACATCTACATCAAAGATGGAAGACATGAGCAGAGTGCCTTACCAGAGTGTAGTTGGAAGTTTGATGTATGCTATGGTTTGTACTAGACCAAACATTTCCCAAGTAGTGGGAGTTCTTTCCAGATATATGTCTAATCCTAGTAGAGTTCATTGGGATGTAGTTAAAAGATTCTTTATATATTTTTGGGTACCTCAGATTATTCCTTGTGTTATCATAGTAATATGATTGAAGATGAGATTTCCCTTGATATTCATCGTTATGAGGATTCAGACTGGGTAGGTGATGTTGATTGTAGAAAATCCACCAATGCTTGTGTTTGCGTTATTTGGTGGTGCAATCAGTTAGATGAGTAAGTGACAGGCTGTGATTGCTTTGTCCACTACTGAAGTAGAGTATATGGCAGCTACTCATGCTTGTAAAGAAGCCATTTGGATTGAGATACTATGTTCAGATATTGGAATAAAACAAGGTGTAGTGATAATTTATTGTGACAGTCAGAGTGTGATATGTCTAGCCAAGAACCTGACTTTTCATGCTAGGACCAAGCACATTGATGTACAATATCATTTTGTTTGAGATATGGTCGAATATGGCAGGGTGAAGCTAGTTAAGGTAGAGACTTTGATTAATGTTGTTGATTCTTTAACTAAGCTTATGAGCACAAAGAAGTTTAGATGGTGTTTAGAGACTATGGGCCTCTCGACCCCTAGCAATTAAAGATACAATGTTTACACCCTCACGTTGCTCTTGCAAGGTGTTCGACAAGTGGGAGATTTGTTGGAAAAATGTGTCTCAACCTTGCAATTATATACAGTTTATTGTTGATATGATATATATATATATATATATATATATATATATATATATATGTTTCCTAGTTACACCGATAGGTGTATACAATGGTAGCACGAAGCAAAATGTGAGCATGTTAACTTTTTTAGGAAACTTCTAGAATGGTCGACATACATTAAATAAAGGATATATTGTAAATCTAGACCGTTCATTATTAGGTTTTAGATCTAATGGTGGATATTTTGTTGGCCTTTTTTTCCCTAGAATGTAACTCTATTTTATGAGGGCGTTGTATTATGGCTGCGATAGAGAGAGACGGTGATGATTTCTTAGAGTCTAATAGTGGACGTGTTGTCTATTGATCTCTGAGTGGTGATACTCCTATGAGAATTTTTCTCTACAAGTATATTGTAATCTTTGTGATTTACTGAATAATATATTGGGCAGATTTTGGAGTGTGGGGTTTTTCTCCCAAAAGGGTTTTCCCCACGTAAATCACCATGTCGTGGTATGCATGGTAGTTATGTTTTTTTTTTGTTTAAGTTTATGTAGCTGCTAAATATCTATAAAAGTTTTACATTATTCTTCTCTCAAGATTAGTGTAGGAAGTTGTTTCACTACCTTAGCTTCCTTACATATAAGCTAGTGTGAATTAACTCTAATGGAATTATAACAAATAATTTATTTCTCTTAAAACTTTTCTTTGTTTGATTTCCCATTTGACACTCCTTGCATAGTGTGTTTGCAGGCTTAGTTATCTTAGGAATATCTCTCACTGCATGAGTAGAACTAATATTTAACATATTGTCAAAGTTGATGTGTCTCATTCTCTTGTGCCATAGCCAACATTCACCAGATTGAGCCAATAAGAAGATTCTTCCATTTGCCTCCTTTAGATGATAGACATTTCCTTTTTTCTTAGTTCCTTCTGTAACTAATAGTTTGGACCCTGCCTTCCTGATATCACAACCTTTGGCATGATGAGAAACTTCAAGATCAGGGAAGATATCCCAAAGGGAATGTCTAATGATGGTTAGATATTGGACCCACTTTATGATATTGAGAGGATTGGAACCAAGACATTGGATCCCAACAATTGGATGGAGAAGGAATATTGCTCCATTGATCATATTTTTGTAGGATTTGTGGAGAGGAGTATCTCATGGGTAGAGCTCTGAATTAAAAAATACAAAGGAAAAAGGAATTATTTCTAAGAAATGGAATGGAATTGATATTGAAACTTCCTCAAGGACAACCATCAAAGAATATAAGAGGACAAAAAAGAATGAAAATACACCACCTCAAGTAGCTAAAGAGGGTGAGCCTACAATGGAAAAGGTACAAGAGGCATTTCAAAATGCCTCAACTACATACATGGCTGCATCTACGAGGGTATTTTTTGGGCTTGGTGTTCATCCACAAAGTAGGCTCACCGCAGTAATAAATCCATAGAGGAGACTACCACAGAGGAGCCTACTACCACTACTTCCCAAGTAGTGGGATTAACAACAAAGATGGAGGAGGAAACCTTGATAATAAGTCTAACTAAATCTCCCCCTATCATTGATATAGAGGAGGTCCCTCCAAAAGAAGAAGAGGAGAAAGATGATAGGGTGGATGAGTCGTCGAAGTCTCCCAAGGGTACACATTTAGAGAAACAAAGGCTAGCTGAAGAGTTAGCCTTTGAGGAATAGGAACATAAAGAAGAAGATACTGAGTACATCCTCACTAAGGAGTAGTGAGAGATCATTGAAAGTTCATAGAGGCAGGATCAACAGGTAAAAGTTGAGCAATAAAGAGTTGAACAAGAGAAATCTTAGTAGGAGGAGATTGAGAAAGATAAAGCTAAGAAAGAAAGAATGGAATAGGAAAAGGCCTCTTCTTTGGAGAAGACTAAAACATAAAAGTTAGCAAAGGATCAATAAAAAGAGACTCTAAGAGATGAGAAACAATTATCTTCATCCACTAGACCTCCAGCTTGGTTGAAAGTGAATTTGGAGAAGCGAAAATAGGTAGTTATACAACCCTTGATCTAGAAAGATATGGTGGTAGAGGTGGAGAAAACCAAGCCAAAGAAGAAATCAAGAACCCTGCACTCTACCAAGATGAATGAAGCTGGAGAGATGATTGTAGAAATTTCCACACCTATAGTAGATAAAGATGACAAGGAGCTCCAAGCATCTGATTATCAGTTGTCAACTATCAATCTCGGTAAACAAACCCAAGGTGAGAAAATTACATGGTCAATTCATCTCAGGCAAGAATGATAAAGGACAAGAAGAAAAAATATGAGATAAGGGCTCAAGTGGAGAAAATGAAGAGATTCTTGAGAGACCTTGCCTCTCCAGCTTCAAAATAGCCATCTTCATCAGAGGCCCCAATCTTGATGAGAAGAAAAGAGGTTGATGACCTCAATGGGATGAAAAAGATGGCTCATATTTTTTATATATGGATCGAGAGTTTCCAAGCATAAATGGATGAAATTTTGGTTCAAGTTATAAGAAATAGAGGAAGCTTTCTCTTTAGAAGAGAAATTGAAGCAATATACTGATAATATGATGGAAGAGGAAGAAGAGTATAGAGTATATTTGAAACAACTAAAGGAGCTGAATAAGATGAGTGTAGAAGAACTCAGCCAGTCTTGGATTTTGGGAGAAGATGACACAAGTTTTATGGATAAATGTATTAAAGTAATATTATTTTAGATGGAGTTGATAGTAGAACATAGAATAATATTTCTTAAGCTACCAAAGGACTTGTATGAGGAATCTTAAATGTTTGAAAGTTTCATTACTACTATCACCAGTCTGAATCTTCTATTTCCAAGCACACAAAGGTTGGATACCCTTTAGGAAATTAATGATTCCTGGAGGAACAAATTGCAGGAAAAGATAAACTCTGAAAAAAATGATGAGGAGACCATTTTTATAAGTTGATGAACATATAATTTGATGTAAAATGGGTTAAAAATGATATTCATCAACTCAGGAATACTGTTGCAACACCAACCACCAGTTTTGAAAAGAACAAGTTTAGGATAGATTGGGTCGATGGACTAGATATTTAAGTGCTAACACAAGTCTTAGCTAATTTTGAAGGATACAAGTAGCAAAAGTCAGGTTAAATTTTGAATTTTGAAAAGAGGAATATGTTGTTTTAACTAAGTTAAACATCAAAGATGTTGTTTTGAAGGATTTCCTATAGAATAGGTAACACGATAGTTGAGTTGAAGTAGTGGGCAGTCGAAGCAGGAAATGGGTACTCACTTTTGGAAAAATTAGTTTTGAAATGATTAATTATTGCTTTATTTCCTCATCCCTATTTTTGTGGATTTGCATGTTGGGCACCCAAATTTTTGGTTGCATGTCTCCCTTTTTGAGAGGGAAAATTAATTGTGATATTCTATATATTGTAAAAAATTCCTCGTTGTAATACTTAATCTTGTGAATGGAGCGACAGTAGGAGTGAAATCAAGTGTGAAGGTAGCAGAACAATGGTGGTTGGAGAAGGAACACCACAAATTGGTAGGTAGGTGGTTGTCAAGTCAATGGACGACCTCCAGAAGCAAGAACATAGACACTTGGAAATCAGACCTGATTGTGGAAGCTAGAGCAACATCCTTCATGATGGTATGGGTGGTAAGGGAATCAAAGACAAGGAAGACCTCCATTTTGTATGAAGGGCGGGAGTGACTTTGCATGGGACCCATGGAAAAACTAGATCTATGCCAAATTTGGGAGGAATAATAGAAGAGAAGGCCCTAAACAAGAAATTAAAGCATGGGTTCCGAAGGCGAATCCCCAAAATGGAAATCCCTACACCCCGCTAGACCGAAGAAGCAAAATAATGGCGATTTCAACCAGCTACTTGCAACCTTGGTGTGATTACCTAAAGGATTGCAACATGTTCAGCAAGTGGACTAGAAGTGATGTGCCAAACTAGGAAATCATAGACTAGTTAATCAATTGTTATGAGGGCGGGTAAGAGCCAAATCCCTAACTAAAAGTTTTCTTTTGTTAGAGTGTGAAGATTGGGGGATCAAAGAAAAATATTATATGGGGAACCTCTATTTTTTAAGGGTTTTTATTTTTACAAGCTAGATTGGGAGCCTAATTTTAACCTTAGGAAACACAAGAAAAAATACTTCCCACATTGGAAAACTCTAGAAAACTTACCCCCGAAATATTAGAGTGAAGAAACTTTAAGGAAAATAGGCGAAGCCCTAGGAACTTTTATTGGCTTTGAAGAAGATTTTTTCTGGGAAAATCAGGCACAACCAAAATATTAGTGGATATAAACACTGAGTTCATAATTCTGAACAACCTAGAAACCCTCATTAAGAAGGGAGAATGGCTCTAGAAGGTAACAATAGACACAAAAGGAGGCAAGTGTGTTTTGAGCAAAGAATACATTGCTAGCTACTCAAAAGGAGTAGGGAAAGCAATCGATATAGCTTTGGATGAAGGATGGTTTGGAAAGAGACATACCTAAATCTCAAATCCTATGATAACAATGGATGCTAACATGGAAAAGGACCAGACAAGAGAGGAGGCAATGGAAGGGGTGATTACCCTAGAGACCCAAAACATGAAGGAAGGAATGAAAGCAAACCCCAAGGGAAGTATGGCCTGCCTTGAAGAGCTCAAGAGCCTAATGAAGGAAATAGAGCTATTGGAGAAATACATTAGCGATAATATCATGGCCATCTTGGGACAAGAGACAAATGAGGAGAAAAATGAGGATGCAGTGGGCTCTGACCAGGAAGATATTATGGCTTCACCAAATAAGCCAGTTGACATGAAGACAAGCCCATGGCGGGAAACCAAAATAGAGAATATTGGGGAGGACATTAATGAAAGTTTCATGCAACTAGCTATGGGAGATGGAGAGGGAGACCATAATCAGGTAATCCAACACATGGTATATCCCTTAAATAATATAGAGGATGATCCAGAAGATGCTATCAAGTTGTCAGGACTCCCACTGGAATAACAACTGATGTTGGAGGTCGTAGCTAAATTTGAGGAAGAACTAGAGGAAGTATCCCCCATAGGAAAACTAGGGATCAAACAACAAAAATCTACAAAGTTAGAAGTAGATTGCAAAAAAGGGAAGACTAGAGGAAGGAAATCACTGTAGGAACTGAGATTGATGGATGGGGATGCAAAAGGGAAAGAAAAGCTCACTACATTACTAAAAATAGGGAAGGGATCCCTCCTTCCTAGGTCGCCATGAGGCTACTATTGTGGAATGTTAGAGGCTTAAATGCCCTTCACAAACAACCCCTGGTCAAAAGAAGGATTGTTTTGACCAAGGAAGATATAGTATTAATACATGAAGAAAAAATAAGCAAGGAGAATCTAGAGTTACTTAAGAAGAAGATCATGGGGTGGAATGGTGAAGGAGTCCAAGCAAGCAGATCCTTAGGGGGCATAGCAGTTTTTTGGAAACCCAGTACGATGTAGGTTGAGATGCTCATAGAAAAACCATGTTGGTAGTGTTGTTGGGTGCAAAGTATCCACTCCAAACTCAAATTTGGACTTATCAATGTGTATGGGCCCAACTCATGTATAAGAAAGGAAAGCTTGTGGTAAGAAGTTGAAGTGTTTTTGAAGGAAAAGCAGGGGGAAAACTTCATATTGGTGGGTGATTTTAATGCAGTATTGGAAGAAAAGGACAAATTGGGAGGAATTCAAAAGGAAACCAATCCCAAAAGGATTTTAGGGAATGGATCATAAGAAACCAATTGTTGAACATAGATTTCAGGAATGGCATCTATACATGGACAAACAAGAGAGTAGGCCCTTGGATGATAGCTAAGAAATTGGAAAAACTCTTATTTTGGGGTGGCCTGGATAGTTTCCAATGAACTTTTGAAGCCATCATTTCTCCCAATCCAAGTTCAAACTATCTCCCAATACAATTAGATATCTAAGATGATCGGAGTCCTTCCCGCCTGCCCTTTGAATTTGAAAATATGTGGCTTAAAGACCCAATCTTCCTGAGTCTAGTGGAAGAATGGTGGGCGGGGATCCAAGTAAAAGGATCAAAGATGTATTGCTTGATAAAAAAATTGAAATGGTTGAAGCAGAAAATGAAGGATTGGAATTGGAATTGTTTCAAAAACATCTTTGAAACAAAGGAAAGCATTGAAGAGGATCTCCAGGTTGTGGAAGAGGACATAATGTAGAATGGAATGAACCTGTAAATCTATCTTAAAGAAAAAGAGCTGCTAGGGAAGTATGAGGATATCCTAGCAAAAGAGGGAACCTTTTGGAAACAAAAATCTAGAGAAGTATGGCTCAAAGAGAGGGAAAAAACATATTTTTTTCATAATAGCATGAGGTAGCGAAGGAGTGTGAATAGAATCACGAGCCTAATTCAATTGGATGGACCCATAGTGGGGGAACCTTGGGAAATAGCTGAAGAAGTGGTAAGGTTCTTCAATGACCTACTAAACAATATAGACAGCTCAAATCTACAACACCAACAAGAACTCTTAAGGAGCATCCAAAAGTTAGTCACAAAGGCTTAAAACAAGATGCTAAATGAAAAATTCACTAAGGAGGAAATAAAGATGGCTCTCTTCCAGCTACACTCACACAAGGCCCCTAGCCTAGATGGTTTTCCAGTTGGCTTCTTTCAAATATCTTGGGGGTTGGTTGGCAATGAGCTAGTGGATGCAATAGAAGCTTTGTGGAACTCAGGAAACCTTCTTAGGGAAGTTAATAATACATGCATAGCCCTTGTCCCTAAGAAAGAGGTCACAAATTCACTAGATGATTACAAACTCATCTCCATCTGCAATATAATATACAAGATCATGACAAAGGCTATGTAAAATAGGTTAAATCTCATTCTTCCATCGATAATTGTTGAAGAACAAACAAGCTTTGTGTGAGGGAGAGCAATCATGGATGGGATTATCATTGCACAAGAGGAAATTCATTCGATATAGCAGAAAAAATAAGCTAGTACGATAATTAAACTAGATATAAAGAAGGCTTATGACATGGTGGATTGGAGATTTTTGATCAAAGTCCTAGAGGCCTTTGGTTTCAATAGGAGATGGATAAACTAGATCTTCAATTGTATTTCCATGCCCATATTCTCAGTCCTTGTAAATGGCTCGCCTGAGGGCTTCTTTGAGGTATCAAGGGGGTTGCGGTAGGGTGATCCAATCTCCCCCTTTCTATAAATCTTGATGGTGGAAGCCCTAGGAAATTCAATTGCCCTTGGTATCAGCTCTTCTCAAATTGAAGGAATAAGGGTTATAAGTGACATACAGGCAATCTTTCATCAACAATTTGCTAATGATACAACACTAATGGGGGAAACCAAGAGAAAGGAAGTAGTATACCTTAATACAGTCCTCAAGAAGTATACCAAAGCTTCAGAGCAATTAATGAAAGAAAATAAAAAATATTATTCTTCAACACACCAGTGCAGAAGGAGTAGGAGATATTAACGGTGTTAGATTTCAAAAGAGGAGAACTGCCTTGCACCTACTTAGGAATACCACTGGCAAAAGGAATAAGATCGAATGGTCTTTGGGATCTGATTAACCTCAAAACGAGTGTGAAAGTGAACTATTGGAAGTAAAAATGGTTAACCTGGGCTACCAAAATAACATTAATAAAATCAGTTCTTTTTTCCCTCCTGATTTATCTTATGTCAGTTATGTGTATCCCAAGTAGATGTGCTTCCAAATTGACAAAAATGTATAGGAAATTCTTCTGGAAAGGTAATGAAGAGAAGAGGAAAATTGCCCTGATTGTTTGGGAGAAGTTATGTAAATCCAAAGAAGATGGGGGGCTTGGCTTCAAACACTTGGAGAAAAACTAATATGGCATATGCACTGTGAACCACAAAGCAAGTGGGAAATTTTTTTGCATCACAAGTATCTAAAGAATGACAACAATGGTGATATTCTTACAATTTCCAATCCCTCGCTTGGGTCTTAGATATGGAATTTCATGCAAAAATGCAAACCAGTTATCTACAACTAGATCTCTCTTGGGACATTCAGGATGACGATAAAGCTTTATTTTGGGAGGATTCATGGGTTGGATACCCAAGCTTGGACAACATGATCGAGGTGGGAGAGGTAAAAAAATCACTGTAGAATCTTTGGGGTGATAAAGTCAAAGATTACATATTCCTAGATGAGAGTAGCACAGTACTAGATTGGAAATTGAGAGACTTCTCTAGCCTCAACTTACCTCCCAGAGAAGTACAACTACTCACTGAAGCCTTGAAAAATAGATCACTATCTTTGTACAATGGCAATGACACTCTAATTTGGGTAGGATCCAAGACATGTAGCTACAATAAAAAATATGGATACAAGATGTTGTATAGTGAAAGAGGTAGGATTGTTGATAGTTTTCCCCTTCATTTATGTTGGAGTAATGTTTGTCTCCCTAAGGTAGGAACATTTACATGGGAAGCATTACAAAATAAAATTTTGATAGTTGAAAAGTTATGTCACCTAGGATTTCAAGGACCATCTAGATGTGTCATGTGTGAACATGCAAAAGAATCAACCAATCACCTTCTCATGGGTTGCCATTATGCACAAGAGTGTTGGTGCTAGTTGTGCACGAGGCTTAGCTAGGCATGTGCCATGCCATTGGACTTGCTTAGTTGGTTTCAGTCGTGGCCATCCTTGATGAAGAAATCGGTGTTTAGGGATGTTTGGACTCTTAGACCATCAATTGTGGTATGGGAGCTATGGAAAGAAAGAAATAGGTGATTATTCTAGGACAAGGAAATGTGCTCAACTTCCCTCATTAAAAAAATTGAGGTTGTCTTGATAGAAACGTTGAATGCCAAACTGGACCAAAAAGTGGTGAAGGATAAAACCTTCTTGGAATGGGATGTGAAACTACATTCAGCGTGGCCTTCCCTTTGGATCCTGTCTTGGGTTGGGAATGGTGGAAATGAGACTGTGCATGCCTGAGCCTTAGTAGCATGGTCTCCCCCATCATAGGGGTGGTATAAGCTAAATTTTGATGGGGTGTCCAAGGGAAACCCAAACCCATCTAGTGCAGGCTACATCATTAGGGATTGGCAAGGGAACACAATCATATCCTCAGCAAAGCAGTTGCCTAAAGGGACAAACAATGAAGTGAAATTCTTGGCCATCATCCATGGGATGAATCTTTGCAAGGAATTAGGATTGGCCAGGATAGCAATCGAAGGGGATTCAGTGTTGGTCATTAATGCTTTTAGAAGTGGCTCCACCCCCAACTGGAAACTCTGAGCCCTCCTCACCAAGGCAGTTGAGTTGATGCAAACCTTTGAGAACTGTACCATCAACCATATATACAGGGAGGTAAATGGGGAGGTAGATGCAATGGCCAATGGAGGAGTGAGGGGTGAATAAGGTTGTTGCCCATGTGTCATTGGAGTGAAATAGTCTATGCCTTATCACTAGATTGGACACATGGGAAAATTCACTGGAAGGAGGTGACGACGGCCAAGACATCATCATTGTCATAGGGGAAATCTACCTGTATGTGCACAACAGTTCCCGAGGCTAGGAAAATTGACAAGCTCTAACACAAGGCTCTTGATCTTTGCATCTAAATAGAGAGGAGATCAGTCGCATGAGACATATTCATAGACCTTGATATGAACATTTAATTCCACATTCGGTTGCTAAAAAAATCATTCACATGATCAATTGGTATTGGTGTGTGTGGGTTTGACATGGGGGAAAAATAGGAAAGGATCGTTAATGATGATAGCTTACGATTGAATATTTCCATAAGCATACATCTGGAGCATGAAGTATAACCTCCCATGGGATATTTAATACCACCTTCAAGGATCCATATAGAAGTAACCAATAATGGGGGAGGATGCAGAGAAAATTAATGAGGTTAGTTGGCGCTTCGTTAGACTTAATGGCGAGAGTCTATACCTATGGTGGAAACTTGCAGTTGTGTTAAAAAATGATGGAAACCCTAATTAGATTAAGGAGCTCGAAGAAGCAATCAGTCCTTTTAGGCTACATCATCAACCAGAGACTCAAGAAAATTTTCCTCAACAAAGACATTTTATGTCTTGAGGAAGTGAGGATGGTGATTGGGAAGAAATTCTGCTTCTCGAGCAACCGGATGAAGGCAAATTCTGATATATCTTCTTGCTTCCTTGCCTCACTTCTGGACTTAAATCTTCCAAATATTTGGTGTTTTCTACTACTAAGGATGGTGTTTAAAGCAACAATATTGGTGGATGATGTGGATGTGGTGGCAGTGGCTCAGCCGAGAGTTGGGATCCTATTACCAGATGACATTGATAAAATGTTCCTACGAGGTGTGGAGGTGGAATGGCACCCCTTCATTCTCAACCTAAGCATGAATAGCCTAGATCATCATAGGCACTGAGCAACCATCGGTTACAAATTTCTATGTAGAAGGATGGGATTGAATGAGGTAGTGGGCATACAATGGTATTGGTATTTTTTTGATTTGCTGGAGTCTACGAGATTCTATAATGAAGAAGACTGAAGGCCAGGAACAAGTTTTCGGATGAAGTTTTTCTTGGGCCCTGAGGCTGTCGTCGTAACCAGTGCAAATGATACATGATTTTGCCTATTGTAGCAAAATTTTGGCTTAATTTTGTTTTATTTTTAGGGGGTATTTAATGCAAGTTGAACTTCTCCCATTATCTTTGTGGGAAGAATCGATGTAAATTTTTTCTTCTTAATATAATCCATGCAACTCTGCTACATTTTATGTATCAAAAAAAAAAAACTTCCTCATTGTAAAGGTCGACGAATTGAAGTATGATTTGCAGTCTATAGGCTAGACATAATTTCTAGCTTTTTCACTTAGTTTATTTTTTGCATTCTTAGTTTTAGAGAATGAATCTAGAGACAATTATTTTTCCTACACTAGTGAAGTTGTTGAAAGTGTAAATGATAATTATTTTTTAAAAGCAATAGAAGTAGCTAGATTCAAAACCACCTTTGGATGTCACTTGAATGGTGTTTTTTATTTATTGTTGATCTACAATTATTTGAGGGAATAATAAAAATTATTATGCGATGAGTTTGAATCTTGTTAAAGGAAATGAAATATGCTGATTAATTCTACACTTTGAATGAATCTAATTATGTGAATGTTACAAGTTAGTTTATTTATTATTTTACTTTAAAATATTTCTTTAAGGAATAACATGTCTGGTAAATTGGATAAATATTTGTTCTTCTTTTACTTGCATGCCATGTATGATCTTTTTCTTTTATTTCAATTTTCTATTGATTTAGTTTGATTTCACAAATACCTCTGTTTGAACCATAGAAAATAGTAGGCCCCTTGAACATTACAACCATTTAGAACACTTAGTGAAAAAAGAAAAGTTATGACCCAACCCCTAGGACATTCAGAGGTGATCGATCTCACGATCATTTGTCTTTTTCAGAAGAGGTAAGGTGATCTAATCTTGGGTGATATGAGACATGTCTCATTCTTTAGGAAAAATGTGTATGTTATAATAATATTATTTTGGCGATGAATACAAACACCAATGTGATGTCTTAATTTAAATATTGAGTTGGACTATTGGATAGAACATATACATGTTAATGCTGCCTATGCAAGTTCAAATTAGAATTCAAAATATATATTATGAGTTCAAAATTTTCATCTATAAACTTCTATCTAAAATGAGCCTTATATTATCTTTTTCCAACTTGTCATGATGGGTCAAGTAATTAGAAATGAATATTATTAACTTTAGCAATATAGTCAATGTGAAGAGATATTTTCCTTGATTAATTCTAGATTTATTTTATCCTTGGTAATTGATTATTGGATTATTTTTATTTTGACAAAAGCATATCATGCTTGACTATGAAATTTTACTTTCCCTTCTATCATGGCATTTGACCTATACCTAGAATAGAGAGTTTTGTAGATTGTTGGAAATTTTTAGCTATTTCCTATGGAAAAATAGATTTCTTGTGCTCTTCTCTTTCATTTAAGATGGTTAAGACTATTTACATATTTTTTCTATAAATTGTATGATAAAGGAAATTCCTTTCTTGGTCATTTGAGATCTATTAGGAAACTATTTTTCTATTGATGTTGTGTGTGGATGCCCAATGGGTTGGTGATAGGACCTACAAATAATAAGGGTTTATTTTATATGACTAATAGAAAGATAATGGAGGTGGGTGAATCTATTCAAAGAAAGGAAAAAACAAGAATAACATTAAGGTCCATAAGAAAATAGGACACATGATTAAAAACATGATATGTAGTAATATGAACAAATAATACTAATAGAAGAAAATGTAGTATGTGAATGAGAAAGGATAGGGAAAATCTAAGCTTTAGATAGGTTGAGGTAATATAAAAGGAGTCATAAGTTGATGGATTTAAGTTGTATATGAAATAATTGAGTTACCAAAACCTCCTTATAGCCCCTAAAAAAATATGTAATTTCTAAAGAGATTTGTATTGAGCTATAATAAGATATAATAAAGTTACTATGTTTTTCTTCCATATATATGAGTTGATTTAGTTTTTGCATACTAGAGTATACTATTTTTAGTTAAATCCCTTAATCTATGATACATTATTTCATTAGGTATAGGACCCCCAATATGTTGACCTAGGACTAGGTTACAACTTAGTTTCAGCCTCTTATATAGAGGTCATACACTTAGAATTCAAAAAAAATTGTTTTGTAGTTCCCTTAGAGGTCCTATTTATAGATCTTGTGATAAAATTAAGCTACAAGTGCATAGGTTTGACATAATTATTACATCATATTCCCTAGTATATTTTATGTGCTTGTGTTTGTACTTTATTGTGTGTTTTCATTAAGTTTATTGTCAACTTATCCATCCTAGCTCTTGTGGTTATGAATTAGTGTTATAATAGTTGGAGATAAATTGAAGTAAAATTAATTTCCATTATCTTTTACACATAGTCACACCCTCAAAGAACCTTACAACCCATACATCACCCTTTAAAAGGATTACTCTTTTAGGTTATTTTATATATACCATTATTAAAATACTCTACAATACTCAACACATAAGTATTTGAGTCCAAAAGAGGTAATCTCACCACCCTTGAATAATTTTACCATTATAATGCTACCTCTAATATGCTAAATTTCAAATTAGTGTATGGTGTGTTTATCTAGACTATGGGAACATCCATAATTCACATGAATCTTTCTTTTACCTCTCATTCTTAGTCATATATCATAAATTAAATTAAATATGAATAGTAGTGGGCATCACAAAAGGCCAATAACTAACCATTTTGAACATTAATCCTCATCTTTTACCATCTATAGTTGTCATGCTCGAACCAAAAAACTTGCACAACTATGTGCATACTATGTAACTCATGTTCATGTAATCCAACATATTGACATACCATAGAAACTTATGTTACAATGTTCCTTAGAAAAAAATCTAAGTAACATATTTTCACACATCTGCATCTATAACAAATCCAATAATTAATAAAAATCCTCATCTTTTACCATCTATAGTTGTCATGCTCCAACCAAAAAACATGCACGACTATATGCATTCTATGTAACTCATGCTCATATAATCCAACATGTTGGCATACCATATAAACTTATGTTACAATGTGCCTTAGGAAAAAGATCTAAGTAGCATATTTTCACACATTTGTATCTCTAAAAAATCTAAATATTAAACAATTACACAAACATGATTATGCACACAAATAGTATTTTATGTCTATTTTGAAATTTCTATTATGTAATCGTTCTATACTTTTTTCAAACCTTTTAATCTTATACATATAATTTCCAAACTATTGTACATATACACTGAACTACTACACTACTTGCACCAATCGCTACAAAAATTGCTACTCAAAATTCGTGTATACATAAAATACTTACACTTCCCCTCACACAACCTTATCACCATTTGACCATCCCTTGTATAAGATGATATTCTATCTTGTTTGCATAAGAGCTAGCTAACACTTTGATGGCATAACTTTTCAATCTTGACATGAGCCCATGGCACATTTCTTATATTTTCTTTATGTGGGGAGAGGATAGTCCTATGCATATCGAATAAATATTTCTATTTGTTTTTTATAATATAAGTTGTATTTATAGAATGCAATACCCTTAACACGAGAAGCCCATAAGATTAGAGTTCACACATCATAGAATAGTTATTTTATAGACACGCTCTATTAAAGACCCACTGTGTGAAATCTATGCACTAAAATAACACCAAACTTGTATGACACATGCTTTAAATAACATTCAATTGCCTATTTTCTCCTTAGCCACATGTAAAAACTATGAGTTGTGATATTTATTTGCAATGCCATAAGACAAAATGTTGGCTTATCAAATCTATTTTTTAATTTTTCCTGTGTATCACCTCAACAATCAATATTCCTCCAATGCTAGACAATAGTCTCTCTAATGTTTTTTCCTTTTAAATACAAATGTTACACGTGCATATATATTACTAGTGTGCTTTCCTTATAGGCTAGAGATTACCTTGTTTGTCTTATGAATGGATTTATTGTACATTGAAGATTAGATATTATACCGTGTGCTAATAACAATGTTAGCAAGAAAGGCCCACGCACATCATTCCATAATCATAGCATATGTCCCATACGTAAATCATGCAACTTTTATCTATGACACTATTAACCAAATCAAGAACTTTAATATTCCTATCAAATATTTCCCTATTAATGTCCATAATTGTCATTAATTGTGTAGTACTGGTCATTGAAACCATATAATTCAAGTCCTTTCTTTTGCAATAAATCTAAACCATCATATGCAAATAACTTTTTCACCCTCATATGTGTAAAACTATAATTGATAGAAAAAAATAAAAATAATAATCAGTTTTATAATAGAAATGTAAATTGGGTCCTAGTAATGAAATTAATTATTGATCAAATTTTTGATCTTAGTAATGAAATTAATTATTAATCAAAATTTCATGCTTTGTACTAAGCAATAAAAAGATGTAAATTAGATTTATAATCTATTAAGAAAAGAAAACATTGATGAAGGTAGCTATTGTAAGACCCAACAACTCTACGACTCTATCATACTTTTAGTTATTATGATTCTTTATTATGGTATGCTCATAACATCTTAGTTGGATAGTGAATGTGTTTATTAATACTATTTTATCATAATTTATGTATTTTTATCATATTATCATTGTAGATTTGAGATTATTTGAATGCATATGTATTGTATGCATTATTTATTTTGTATTAATTTAAAATTTCATTTTTATCATAAGATTTATGAGATGAATTAAAACAATATAGATTTCATGTATATTTAAATAATAGACATGTCATTTCAAATACATTTTTTTAAATTTGATCAAAATGGATTTTTTTTTAGACTGCAAGAATAAGATTTATGAGATGAATGAAAACAATATAGATTTCATGTATATTTAAATAATAGACATGTCATTTCAAGTACATTTTTTAAAATTTGATCAAAATGGAATATTTTTTTTAGACTGCAAGAATCGGTCGGGTATTCGTCCCCCTATAAATTTTTTTCACATGACCAATAGCGTTGGCATGACAAGCCCCCCAGTACCACGGGTTTGGGGGGAGACTAGACCTCATGACCTCTTGCTTGCAACAGGATGATTTAGCCAATCGAGCTAGGCCCCCCACCCCCTAAGAATATTAAAATTAATATTTAAACTAAATTTTTATTTTTTTTAACCACCCATAACAACTAAACTATTATAAATTTAAAAATAATGTGAAATAATGATTTTTGAGATTATAATGTATTTTAATTTATTTTAAAAGATGGTTTGCGATTTTTTCTAAGTTTTAATTGTAACTTATTTTTTATAGTTAATAGAAACTTTAAAAACTGGCATTTATTTATTATTGCACAATTTTTTTATATAAAAAATGATAAAATTATAAATTCTTAAAGATATATAGATAATATCAAAATCTAGGGCATAGATACTTTTTTAATAATTTATTGTTTCATATTTTATTTTGATTATTTTTTTAAATGAAATTAATTATAATTTAGATATAAATTTATTTCATAATATATAACTTATTTTCTATACATTCAAATTATTATTATTATTATTATTTTGAAATAATGATATTAGTACATAGTGTATAGATATTTTTTAGAATCTGTTTCTCTTATTTTTTTTTTGTGGAACAAAGACCTTGATGTTTGGTAAGAACCTATGTTCATTAGAAATATAAAGTAAATATAATAATCAAAATAAATATATTCAAAGTTGTACTTTTTGACAAGCTTATATTAAGGGATACATAATTACAAAATAATTTTTTTAAATTCCATTTCATTCACCAAAAGTTTAAGCAAAATTAGTTTTTTGACAAAATTTTCATAGGCATGGAGGAGACTCCATTGAAGGTTTGATTTGAGACTAGAGAGGCTCTATCTTAGGGGATTTGATATAACCACCTTTAATTAAAATCCTTTAGATGAAACCTTTCAAAGTTTAAATCATTATTTTTCTAAAAAATATGTGATTTAGACAAAAATCAGAATGTCTCATAAGTGGGATGAACTATTGTGGAAACACTCTTCAATATATTAATTATATTCAAGTTTAATTTTTTGCAACAAATCTAAACTATCATATGTAAATAATTTTCTTACCATCATATTCCTCTTTTTTCAAAATCAAAAAGTGATAAAGAATAGATGTATCATCTCCATAATAGAAATGTAAATTGGTTCCTAGTAATGGAACCAATTATTAACTAGATTTCCATGCTTTGTGCAATGTGAAGAAATAATTAATTAAATAATTTTTAGTATTTAATTAAATTACTCCAATTTTTATTTAATCCATTATTATCATTTAATTAAGTAATTTTTTATTATTTATTAATATGAGATAATTAAAATCCATTAAATAAATAAAACTCATCTAATATTTATTTAAATAATATTCTACCTCATTATTCCTTAAAATAAATTAATAAAGTCTATAATTATCACCTTATGAATTAATCTCATCAAATTGAGTTAACTCCCTAATCAATTTAGTTAACTTCCTCATCAAATTTAGTTAATTATTTCATGAAAATAGCTTAATCAATTAACTAGTCCACCCCTCATCATTAACTCCACAGTTAGTGGAGTCACCTCCCAATTAATAATCAAATATAGACCATACATTCATTCTCTTGAAAATTTATTTGAGATTGGCAGGTGTCTAAGGGTAGTATTATGCTCGAGATGGACAATAGTCAAGGGGCAATACTGTTATGCTCAAGATGGACACTAGTACCAGTGATGGTCATTCTTGGTTTATGAGTTGTTTGATGGTGCAAAATTCTAGAGAAAAGGATGGGACCCACAATGTAGTACGCAAATTTACATTGACGCCTTTTCTATTTGGGTTGCACTTTAAGGGAAAATGGTGTTAGGCAATGGGAATGTGTTTTTCCAATCACTGTGGTTTATGTGCCATGTATGAGTCAATCATTGTTGTACTTATGATGTGCATATGAGTTATTATTAATGTACTTGTGATGTATAGTTCTCAGGAGAGAAAGTTTTCTTGAAACATGCAAGATCTTCCAATACATAAGTAGGGTCACTCAGTGCAAGGTCTAAGAAGGATGAGATTGTAGAGGGAAGTGCTACAAGGGAAGATTATTATGAAATTAAAAGAGAAATTTACCTACTTACATGAATTTGAAAATTGAAAGTAAAACCTTTATTTAACTTTAACTATATTCTATGATACTTTACATCATCGGGGACAATGATTCTTAAGGGGGAGGATATGTTACACCTCATTTCTAAGTTACTAGATTACTTAAATACTTTTATGGGTAAATATGTTTTTGATGCAAGATTATGACTATAATATGTGCAAGGGATGAATGAAATATATGAATATGCATTATGATGAGGTTGATTGATAACTGATTTAATGATGCAAATGATATGTGATGAATATTATTTTTATGTATCGGTTAACTTCGTTCATGTGTACTAAGTTGTATGTAGGAAATGATCAAACCCTCCAAAGGGGGAGGGGGAGTATCATCTACGAGAGGAAGTTGGTATGGAGACCATTTTCACAACCATCTGAGTATCTGCACATGTACTACATGAGGTAGAGTAACCTTGATGATTCAGTGTCGATTTGTGTTGAACTATGTTATCCTTTTGGGTTTATAGGTATGTTAGGGTTATCATCTTTGAATCTTTTTGATTTTTTTTATTTGAATCAAAGTGTTAAAATATTTTTTATGATCTTGTGATATTTATATGTGTACATGTATGTATGGATATATGTATATGTGCAACAATGCATACATATGATCATATGTACATATGAGCATGCATAAACATAAATGTCTATGTATACCCATACACATATACATGATGTGTATGTGACCATTCATATATATAGATATATATGTATTAAATATACATATATGCACTGTGGGTGGTTGGGGGGTGGCCCTCCAGGCTAGTGGAGGGCTTTTGTCAGATTGAGATGAGTGGCAGCCACGTAAAGGAGATTAGTGTTGAGGTGGAAGCTGGTGAGTAGGGTTGGTGATGTCATCTAAGGAGAGTACTAGTATTGATGGTTGACAGTTTGAGCTCGTTTCTTAATGATGGCCTCGCATGCGAATTCGGGTATGCAAGACGACATCATTAGTGCAAGGACAACTTGCCTTGCCTAGAAATAATTTCTCATTCGTGTGTTGATAGAGTTGCTTGGCGATTGCGGGTTTTATTAATGAGTGGAGGTGATAGTTTGTGCAGTGTAGTAAAGTTCTTGGTGTTGATGCTTAGTTAATGGTGGTGAGTTGGTTGGCAACCTATGCTCAGCTTTTGGAGTTGTTTATGGATGACAATGGTCGAGTGCTCGAAGTTTATTATAGCAATTTCGGTGGAGGGTTTCTCGTGGTTTGGAGTGGACACAAAAATTTCCCTTTTTGCGATGTCGAGGCAAGCTATGTTTCATGAGATAACGGACTAGAGGTTGAAGCAAATTTTGCTCAACATTGATCCTCTCACAGTTGCACTGGTCAAGATGATTTTGGGCTCTGGTCACCTTGAGCGTAAGGAGTATGGGAGGGACAATGCACATATTTCCTCATGGTTTTTGGCCTCTCTACTCGACAACTAAGTTCCTAAGATGGAGGTGAAGGAGTTGTTGGTGAGGCTATTCAGGAAGGATTTGGTAGGTTGTGTGGACGAGGTTCTAAAGGTGACAATTCTAGGCACCAGGATCCCACATCCAGTTAATTTGGAGCTCCTGCGAAAGACCAACAAGGCCATTAAGTTTTATCCCTTCCTCTTGGACTTGAGTGAGGCAGCTCTCATGCATCACTGAATGATTGTTGTTGTTGCAATGGAATACCTAAAGAAATTGCTAGGGATAATGGCAGTAGGAGGCTTTGAATGGGTCACGAACTTTGAGTCCTTTGCAAATCTTAATGGGTTTTTGTAATTTGGTTGGTTTCTACTTTTAGTTAGTAATTGCTTTAGTTTGGTAGTGGATAGTTTGTATCTGGGTTTTTATTTTTGGGATTGACAGTGGCTCTACCAATTTTGCAATCTATATTGTTTTGATTGTATTCTTTGTGTTGGTTGAAGGTAGTATAGTAGTCTTTGGGTTTTGTTCGAACGATTGATATCTCCTGCTTAGCAGACGGTCGTATGCTTTCCTCTTTAAATTAATAAAATAATCTTACGTATCAAAAAATATATATATACATATATAAACCCATATGTATATAAAGATATGTTATTATGATTAAATAATGATAATGCTTATATCTATTAATATGTATATATACATATATTTAAATTAAATGAGAATGAATATATATATATATATATATATATATAAAATTTACCATCAACAATTCATTGACAAAAAAATCACCACCAACAATTCACAGCTGCGAAAAATGAATTCTCTAAAGTTAATGTGATTAATTTTCTATGGTCGTGAATTGCTGGTGGTGAATTTTTTGTTGGTGAATTGCTGACAAAGAATTTTCATCTATATATATATATATAATGTTTATAGTATTATATATATATATAGTGTGTATGGTATATAATATATATAGAAGTATATATATTGTGTGTATGGTATAATATATATATATAGAAGTAAGCAAAACACATACTAGTGTTATATGAGTAATGTGTTGGAAATAAGTGAAATGTTACATATTAAATGCATGTTTATGTGGCTGTAATGGTAACCAAACTTGGCAAAAGAACCACACATAGCGGATAGCTATTATACCATGCACAGAATTGATATTAATATCATTTTCTAGCTATGATAAGCCTGTTGCACTACCTAGCAAAGGGCGTGAACTTTTGCAAAGTAATGTGGACTTATATGCCATGTGAAAAGGAAAAGTATTAATAGGAAACTCTTGCAAACTTAGTGCAGCAATTGTTGAGGCATTAGACTTGGTAAATAGCATATGCCAAATAGTTTGGAGTCTTACTCCATTCTGGACTTTATATGTGTTGATTAGATGACTTTTTCTGATGCCAACAATAGGAAATGGGGCACCCAGCTTGCCATTCAACCTGCATAGTTATAGATTTGGAATTGAGTTCTTGTTTTCCTGTTTGAGAGGTGGTAATAAAAAGAGAAAGGTGGCATAACCAATAGCTTATCTATAGCATTTTTTTTCTCATTATTTATTATAAATAGAGAGGTGCATTTTACCATTTGGCTATCCATTATCATTAAGTTCATTCTAGCTAAGTTTACTCTCATGTGTTTATTTGAGTGCATTTGTAGAGTATATTTTGGGAGTTTGAGAGTAGATTGTTGAGTGAGTGAGAGCATCATTGTAGTGTGATTTGTAATTTGGAGTATTGCTTGAGTGAGGAGAAGATGATTGAAGAGCTAAGAACGTAGGAGGTATCAAGGTGAGTGTTTGGATTTTTGAGCATAGTGGTGCAAGTTTTCATTGGGAGCTATATTTCCCAGGCATGCTTAATATTCTTACTTCTTTATTTCTCTTTTTATTTTTGAAACTAAGTTGAGTGTTATTTGAAAATGGTTGAGTTATCATTATATGCATTATCTTGCTATCAAATAAATATGAATGCTTGAATTTTCATTTAGATTGTATATAAGCTAAATTAGGAAATCTATATAGCGTGAAATGAGTTTATCATGATTATATATTGAAGCTATGGAAGAATTATTTATAATATTACAATATTGTATATGCATTATTGATTGCAATAAATGGATTGGAGTCATAATAGGATTATGTTGTCATCACTATCTTGGGATTATGGGATTATGATTATCTTTAGTATTTTCCATGACCATAAAGATGGTCCTATCTGTTAGAGTAGAATTACTATTTAATTATTTTATTCTATGTTATAGATTAAGCAACCTTAGATGGCGATGTGTCATTTAGTTACTTAGTTAGATATACAAAACTTCTCATTTTCTAGTTGGTGGAGCATTCTTACCACCTTGAATTGAGAACTCCTATGGTGACTCAAACTAATCATCCTATATGTGTACAATATTTCAAATTGTAAATTTCATCCAATATTCTATTATTCTATTTTGTAGATTGCTTTCATTTTTGTGATTCCTTTATTCTCGTAGGGTTGGTGCTTTCTTTTGTCTTGATTGATCCCCCTACAACTACACTATCAATGGGTTAAACCTAAGAGAACACAACTCGTGTGACCTAGTGATCTTCCTTATGTATTTATAAATATTACTAATCAAGAATCAAGAGTTCATACTATATTATATCAAATCGCATCCAGGGAAACAACACAAAATCATGTATTCAACCCTACACAAAATTAATAGACAAGTTTTATTCTCATAAATAATAAAATTTATATTGAATTTGATTGCAAATTTATTCCATATCAAGATATGATCATTAAGATGAATGATAACCTCATATTTAAGATAATGGTAAAATATTAAGGTCATATAAAAAAGAGTTGCATGACTTTATATTGAAAGAAATCAGTCATAGATTCATTCTTATATCTATCCCCAAGTCTGACATGTTTCATTATTCTAGAAGATTCTTTAGCCAACCCATGTCCTTGAGGAACCTTATAACAAAAAGACAATGAAAATATTCTATCTACCATTTTATCATTTGCACTCTTATGTTGAGATTGCAAATGGTTATAGTTTCTTATAGAGACTTATTATCATAACCAAAGAAAACATTCACAATGATATATTAATGCCTAATATGTCATGTCATCCCACAACCATCACACTAAGTGGGTCATCACAAATTTCTATACAAGTAGATTTTTTAACCCTTCTCTCTCCTCTCTCTCTTTCATGATTGTTGAAAATAAAATTTATTTTTCATTTATGATTATTTCTACTTGCATGATAGAACCAACTCATTAGCACATTTTTATCTATTTTTACAAGATCCCATGGAGTGTGCATACCAACTTGAATGGTTTTAAATGGTGATAATTAGAGGGGTCCATCTCTTTATGAGGATCTAAGTATCTTTTTATGTCTGGATATTTACTTTACATGCATGTTTGTGACTCTTACATCATTTGATATACTTGATCATTCTAGGATTCACATGCATCTTGAATTGGGGGTAAAATATAATGGTAAAATCTACATGTCTTTGTCAATTCCCATTTATATTTGGGCCCATTTTGAGAGAATGACTTAGTACACTTACATATCAAAAAATGATGAACTATTGTGCAAAGTTGGGTTCAATCTCCCATTTAATTACTTATCTTAACTTTATGTGGATTTAAGTATCCTTTTATATAAATATTTAATTTGCATGCATGTTTGTGATTCTAACATACTTTGATATACTTGATCATTTTATGTGTTTCTTATTTTGAAAATATTAAGTTTATTATTTAATATGTGTAACGCCCCGCTAAGGGACCCGGTGGATCAACACAAAAGTCCACAAATAACATGCCAATAATTTTTTTTAAAAGAAACTAAGGTGACACTAACTAATGCAACTCAACAAATTAACATGAATAACAAAATTACATTAACTTCATATCATAATCACATTATGACCTAAAAGTAACATTAATCATAGCCCACTTACACACATATCCACCATGGTCCCCTAACGTTGCTACTATGACACATCTACACTAACTAAACCTATAGAAAGACGTATGATACACTAAGAACACATCCAGTCAATTCTTTGAATGTAAATTAAATCTCATATGATAACATAACTTAATTATAATTAAACCTCATCTAATGCTATGCGAATATGAACCTAATCCTAGTCAATGCCATGAAATAGGTACATAGAGATATATCACATCTACTACTAATTTAAGATCATATGCATCATAAATACAACATTCTGATGTTAACCTTTCCATTACATAATAAACAACAATAAATATATCTTCAAGACTACTTCAATCCATTTACACTTCGTTTACAAGAATGTTGCAACGTAGAAGATACATTCATCTGAGAGGTATATATATATATATATGTATAAGATACATATTGGACACAATTTTCTTAGAAATATCATCTGCACATAAATCCAGCTCTGCAATGAAGTGGAAAGAAAGACTCTCCATGTTGCACACAAACTGAACCACCTAAACCCCAATGGATGGTTGGAAAATACCACCCTACCACGTGAAACCTTGAGGCCCACTCCCCCATGCTAAGAGACAACACTAGGCCCCACACACAAGAAAGCAACATAAACAACAAGTGGCTGACACTAAACATCCAAATGAGACTGCCTAAAACAAGAATCAACCAAAACTCACAAGGACTTTCACAAAAACTTTTAGATACTTCCAAAGCCCCAACACATAACACAAATGGATAGGAAACCCAAAAAATGATCATTATACCACAACACATACAATGAAGCACATAACATCATTTTCACAATCTTATAACATGATAGCCAACATTAATTTAGTAGTTCATAATTAGGTACACAATACAAAAGCCTCAACATAAGTTTTCACAAAAGAAAAGAGATTGTCAACATACAGATAGTAAATCATTCAAGCACAAATAATAAAACACAATACAGACCAAAGGATAGAGTTATATCCTCCTATACAACCTTCAGAACTGAACTAATTCCCTCTTGAAATCAGTAAATCTTCCAGCCATAAAACAATCGAATCAACTCAAAATCCAAATCCATCAAAAACCCATTTCAGATTTGGCCCCTAACTAATCAATAGCATAGGAAGAATTGACCAAAAAATGACTCAAAAATTTACAAAATGTGAAACAACAAACGGCTCCCTTAAAAAACCTCTTTTCGGCATACCCAATTGTAGCCAAATGACAAAATTAGAAACCTAGTAACCAGATCCTTTCTAGATTATTAAAAAAATTAAAACCTCAATTAATTTAACCCTTTTCAAATTCCTATAAACCAAAATACATAAATTAACAAAATCAAGAAAATCCTTACCTTAAATTCAAAGAACAATGATGAAAGGGAAATTGAAACCTCAAAAAATCCTCCAAGCTTAAATCACCAATCAAGAACCATGATCAGAAGCCAAAATATCCATTCAAACTAGCAACAATAAATTCTCATGGATTCAAAACCAAAAATCCAAACCACTCTTTTCAATCCTGTCTCAAATCACTCGAAATGTCACCCAAAAACATAAAAAAACATCACAATTCTTTAAACTTTCAAAATACTCAAATTGTAACAACTCTCTCCCCCAGAAAAATTCCTCTTTCACAATATCCCAGCTATTTCTTCCCTCCCCCAAGAGTTTTTAAAAATATAATTAATTAATAAATAAGTTCCAATTCCAAATTCATTTTCAATCAAATAAATGCTAATTAATTTTTCATTCCATTTCTCAATAAAATAAACATTATTCAATAAACCACAATTAAATAATCAAATGGTCCTTTTCCAATATCAATAAACAATAACATAATGATAATAAACATAACAAGCAACAATAATGAACATAATGATATGCACATACTAACATAACAACTAATTAATATAACACTTAGCAATAGTAAATAATACCCTTACATAAATAATAATAATAATTTAATAATACTAATAATAATCCAATATCCCCTCGCACCAATAATACTAACATACATAGTGACATTATAACACATAATAGTCTATGCACATTAACATAATACCTTATTGACCTGCAAACTTATGACAATATTAAATCACCTCCTTCACACATATAATCATAATAATATTAATAACCAATATTCACTCACACCAAAGAATAACCGTAGCAATATATATACATATATATATATATATAATAACATTATATCACACTTTAACACACACATGACAATTATAGTTACCATCAACATATTCGACCTAGAAGCTAACTTCACTTAAATAGGTCATAATCAGAGACTAAGCATAAACCACAAAATAACTTCTTATAGAAAGGAGACAATCACATCAAAACATAAATAATGAGAATAATCACAACAGTGACTAACTTGACTTACCAAAGGACTTAGCACCATTTGAACTGAATACATACTCAAAGCTAGACATTGGAGTCACACAATCACATAACCCTACAGAAACATACACACAAGTGCAACACTCCAACCATAGGGTATAGGAGATTGGGAATTGTCCCACGACAACCTAGAAAGGTGGTCACACACTTAATCAATTATCCCTAATTGGGGACAATGGCTAGGGTTAGGGTATAACTTGGGCCTAGATGTTATCTCCTCAACCACCATTGGGATTAGAGGCACACTCAAACCTGGTAATTCAGGTGGAGACATAGCCTAGTACCTATTCACTCAAGAATACAAGTTAAAGCACATATTCATAATAACTAAAGCACTGGAAAGGAACTCTAGCAATTGTATCTCATTCCCATATGTCCCCCATACGTCCAATGGTATGATGCCACTCTTTCCTCCTAATCTAACAACATACTATTGCATCACCCAACCATCCAAATAGATCTTTGCATAGCAATAATAGCATGACAATATACATCATACTCACTAAAGCACTAACAGAAGCTTATGTCCCATCTACAACCACAACACTTGAACACAAGTTAGTACATCTTCATGACAATAAAGATAATCATAATCAAAATCATAATGACATGTCAACACAATAATAATATATTAGAATCAAGTGAAAACCCCAAAGGTAACCAAAGCACTCCCATCACATCAATATGTCCATGGCATGCATCCTAGTAATGGTCATGTCTGAACACACACACATCATGATAAATCTATCCTTAAACATATATAATAAGTCCTATCTTAACCTTCACACATAGTCCATAAATTCATAATATACAACATCAACTGCTTAACATCATTAGCACATACCTTTAAATATCCCTATTATTTTACCTTCATCTCCAAGTTCCAAAGCCAAACTACCTGCACATCCACAGTGAGAATGAAGGAGCACTACATCCTCCCCCCCTAAAACTTGACTTACTCTTGGAAGTCACAACTAGGGTGGAAACATAACACATTAGTACTGCAAATTTATATTACCAACATCAAAGTTGATTCATTACATCAGCATAATATACACTAGTTTTTCCTATGAAATAATTTATCTCACAAGGATATATACTTATATAGTCCATTTCAAACATGATCTATCCTTTTAGTTTTCAATGTCACAAGAATAACACAATCAAGACTTGCATTTCATAAATGATTCCATAGTACATAAACCACTCAAAATCCTTACATATTAGCATTAACACCCATCAATTTCCTTCGAGACAAAGAAAACATTGCACCCTTTTAATCCTAACTTATAACATAAACATATAAAAGTATTCAATTTCAAATGCATTGCCATTTCATTTTCTTTACCCTTAAATTACAATTCCTCTTCCAATACACTGCTAAGCAAGCAATACATTAGAATGCTACATTTCCATAAAACACAACATAATTATACACACAAGCACACATTTTTCATTAAATATCCATCATTTGCAAACAAGACATTCCAATTTATTCATTTTACAACACTAAATCTCATAACATATTCAACAAAAGATCATGATTTTACACCTTTTTAGAAGCATGGAAACACAATTTATCATTTCATAAGTGTTATATTCATGATTTAACATACATTCTTCACATACACACAAATTCACATCACCGAGAATCACATCACAAGGCTACACAATGGTCCATCTAGACACCGATAAGTAGCATACTAATCCATGATACATAATCCATACCTCACACTCAATGGCTTGATGGTGTTAGGCCACACACACATGGTGAAACCATCCAAACAAGACCACAATGACCTATCTCTTGTTGTATAAGATGGTTAGCCTCCAAGAGATAGTCATCACACATAGTTGGGTAGTGGGTCCTAGCTGTGAAACAACCTCACATACCCCCATCCTCAAGGTTCCCTGCGTCTGCTTCCTCGTATACACTCACCAAGTCCACCTCATACATCCTTGGAGAGGAATCACAATACGACACATGGCCGACATTGAAAACAATAAGGATAAACTAGTTTAGCCACCAAAGTCATAAATCAATATCAAATAGAGATTCAATTTCAGCAATAAAGAAAGAAATGTGCATAATTTCAAATGTAACCACAATGGATACGTGCAAATAAGATCACAAGAAGTGGATAAACCATCACAATCAAACATAAACAAAGTGTCGGCCTTCATAGTCAATAGAAAATCATCAATACCATAAAGAAAATACACAATCTTCAAAATTGCACTATACAACATTTTGTGACTAGATACTAGCCATCAAACAAGGAAGGAGAGAACAACGTTAGGCTATAGCAATATTCGTCATGTGGTAAAAAGTGAGCATGCCATCCACATGGTTCAAAGTGTACTCCTTAGCTACACCCTGCATCGCGTTTTCACACAGCATGGACTAGCCAAGTGGCCCATGCACTCCTTGGTTGCTCACATGGGATGTGCACCTCGACCCCCATCCCGCATCACATCTCAGTGTGGCATGGTCATATGCCAACTAGAGAAGGCATGTACTAGTCATATGTTGCATGGCAGTGTGTCTGTGGCTCCGCAGAAGTAGGCATGCGCATAACAAACCCCACATAGCGATACCCCGTGGAGAAGGCACACATAGGTACTCACTGTAGCCAAAGGTATACATGGCTAGGACATACCCATATGCTAACTGACACAAACACTGTCGAAAGAAAACATGAGCATCCCTCTAAAGGTGTGTGAGGCCCCATTACGCTCATCACACAAGTAGGCTATCATAATACAATCTCATAGTGCACCTTCACATGTCTATGCATGTGGCATCATGTCCTTGATCCCAGCTTGCTACCATCAACAACACATCATCATCACCATCACTATGTCAAAACATCAGTGGGGTGTGGCATCATATCCATTACATCATGTCGGAACATGTGCAAATACGGTATATATAATGCATATATGAGTATATCAATATGGGGCTACTCGAGCTTCACCTCTCATGTGGATGAGGTTTTCTCACTAATGCCAGCTCAACATCCCTACAGGCAGCTAGGCAATGCCAACTCAATGTCCCTACAGACGACCAGAAATATACTAACAAACCAATGTTGTTGTACTCCAAACTGTGGGGATTAGGCTAGCACATATGGATCAAGTACCCTGATCCATCATAAGGGGAAGTAGTGAGTACGTTTCCTTGGGATCGATTGAGCTAAGACCGCTTTGCATCGCAATATGCGCATGTTGCACACTTTTCCCAAGGAACTTTTTGGTTGCTACTACCCCTTCACGGATTGAGGGACCAGAGAACCAAAAGAAAAGGATTTGTGAAACTATCTTTTGGCTACTCTCTTATATATAAATTTCAACCACACGTGGGTTGGCCCTCAATCAGGTAACAAACATATAGGCACACAAAATGGTATGGTTAATCCCACACCAAAAAAACAACATATTCCCTATGGATGGGTACACAGTATCACCATCCCATGGGAACAAAAAGCAAGTACGGGGTATTCACAACACCCAACCAATGCACAGTTATTGGTTTCTCACATTTATAGGGGGTATAATTACATACACAATTACATTACTTCTCAAGGATCACATACCATGAGTACATTTATTTCCATAACTAATGTGATTCCCTTCCCAAAATCATATCATTACATATTATCCATAACCCTTTATCAATTTTTCTTTCACTCTACTCTTTTTCATATATCACATAATGCTAAATGTCAATGTCATGATCACTATGATCACTTAACAACTCCTCTTAACAATTCACATTCATTTTTATTCATTTGGTATAACATTCTATCCTTATAACATAAGCATATGCAAACTAAATTTTCTTCCACATAATAAGAATTTACATAAACACCATGAATTTCTAAATGCATCCAAGAATCATTAATACTTTCACATAACCATTCATGCATCCAAAATTCAAAATATTATACACAAGTTCTATATTCGTAAAAGAACAATAATGATCCTCTACTTAACTCTTACTACTTCATGTAGGTCTTTCCTAAACTCAAACAACTCTTACTTCATCACAAGTCATTTAAATTTTCATAGAACAAAAGGATTCACATATTTGTTTCCAAAACACAATCCCACATTATCTCAAACTTTATCCCAAGCTTTTACAAGTAATTCTAAACCTTTACACAGATATTATGCCTACTCAAGCATCCCTATCCCATACCTAAGCTTAATTACTTCACATGTTACCCCCTCATAATAATTCAACATGCAAGACATCCAATGCATAAATATTTTCTATTTATACAATAGTAAGAAAGGACAAGGACATTACATCATAGGTTTCAACTACACATAGCAAGCAAGATGTTCAAATACCAAAATAGTCATCATAATTTCTAAAAATAGAAACCTAGTTCTATGCACTTGCATCTTATTTATTCCACAAAAGTAGCTCTTTCCAATAAAAACATATCTCATCATGTAATGCAAAACTTAATCACATAAATTTACTTCTAAATGCATAGATTAAATACCCATCAACTACACTCGGTCTCATTCATAATCTACCTTTTATGCACAAACCAAAAGTAAGGAGTGCAGTTTTAGGAGAACATAAGATCCATCACTCAAGTAATTTCAAACATAATTTCTTTGATTCGCAGTCAAGGTTTAAGCATACAAGTTTATGACCTAAATGATTTTTTTATTATAATGTGGTTTAAGACCGATTCTCTTTATTAACTATATGTGGGTTAAGAGAAAGAGGAAACAAGATAATTTATTTCGATGCAAGCAACTTGCAAACACAACCTTTCCAAACAAGCATCTATATAAAGGAAAATTAAGTCACACTTTCTCCCCAAATCTTAACTACCACCCACATGCAGGTTTTCCATTTCTAAACATAACTAAACACAAGATCAAGATTCCATTACATCACTTTGCATATGTTATAGCTCAATCACAAAAGATAGATAATAATTCATTTATAAACTACCTACATGCTTTTCCATACTCTAATAAAAAAACCCCTTTTACATGCAGTATATTCTTAACATTATAAAAAAGCACTGAACCACATAAGTAACCCAACTGCACAAAATAACATCTTATCCTAATGCACATTTAGTCAAACAATAGAAATCCACATGCCAACTTGTCAACAATTAATTTGAACCCGCACATGCATTCCAAGACTAAATTTTCACTTTTAAAGAACTAGAAATCATGGAAATTATACAAGGTCACACAAGAAAAAAATCAACAGTTACAAGCATCCAAGGAAACACACCCACCAGGGGAATACACAAAGCATCTAATCCTCTATCTAACATCTCAACTGGGTGTTTAAATTAAAACATGGTATCTAACACAAGGGTCCTATGACCTAGCTACACATTAGACATCTGAGAACACATGCATAGGGAAAGTTACTATAAATAGACATGGGCAACAACGTCACTAACCAAAGATCCTAGTGTTGCAAGATTGGCTCTGATACTAGGTGTAACACCCCGCTAAGGGACCTGGTGGATCAACACAAAAGTCCACAAATAACATGCCAATAATTTTTTTTAAAGAAACTAAGGTGACACTAACAAATCAACTCAACAAATTAACATGAATAACAACATTACATTAACTTCATATCATAATCATATTATGACCTAAAAGTAACATTAATCATAGCCCACTTACACACCTATCCACCATGGTCCCCAAACCTCGCTACTATGACACATCTGCACTAACTAAACTTATAGAAAGACATATGATACACTAAGAACACATCCAATCAATTATTTGAATGTAAATTAAATCTCATACAACAAATTACATATGATAACATAACTTAATTATAATTAAGCCTCATCTAACACTATGCGAATATGAACCTAATCCTAGTCAATGCCATGCAATAGGTACATAGAGATATAGCACATCTACTACTAATTTAAGCTCATATGCATCATAAATACAACATTCCTATGTTAACCTTTCCATTACATAATAATCAACAATAAATATATCTTCAAGACTACTTCAATCCATTTACATTTCCTTTACAAGAATGCTACAACGTACAAGATACATTAATCTGAGAGTTATATATATATAAGATACATATTGGAAACAATTTTCTTAGAAATATCATCTGCACATAAATCCAACTCTGCAATGAAGTGGAATGAAAGACTATCCATGTTGCACACGAACTGAACCACCTAAACCCCAATGGATGGTTGGAAAATACCACCCTACCACGTGGAACCCTAAGGCCCACTCCCTCCATGCTAGGAGACAACACTAGGCTACAAACACAAGCAAGCAATAGAAACAACAAGTGGCTAACACTAAACATCCAAAGGAGACTACCTAAAACAAAAATCAACCAAAAATCACAAGGACTTTCACAAAAACTTTCAGATACTTCCAGAGGTCCAACACATAACACAAATGGATAGGAAACCCAAAAGATTTTCATTATACCACAACACATAAAATAAAGCACATAACATCATTTTCACAATCTTATAACATGATAGCCAACATTAATTTAGCAGTTCATAATCAGGTACACAGTACAGAAACCTCAACATAAGTTTTCACAAATGGAAATAGATTGTCAACATAAAGATACTAAAAAATTCAAGCACAAATAATAAAACACAATACATATCAAAGGATAGAGCTATATCCTCCTATACAACCTTTAGAACTAAACTTATTCCCTCTTGACAACAATAAATCTGCTAGCCATAAAATAGTCGAATCAACTCGAAATCCAAATCCGTCAAAAACCCATTTTAGATTTGGCCCCCAAATACTCAACAATGTGGGTGGAATTGACCAAAATGACTCAGAAATTCACAAAATGTGAAACAACAGATGGCTCCCATAAAAACCCTCTTGACAACAGTCAAATTTTCCAGCCATAAAACAATCAAATCAACTCAAAATCAAAATCCCTCAAAAACCCATTTCTGATTTGACCCTTGACTACTCAGTGACACAAAAAGAATTGACAAAAAATGACTCAAAAGTTTACAAAATGTGAAACAACAAATGGCTCCCTTAAAAACCCTCTTTTTGACATACCCAATTATAGCCAAATGACAAAATGAGAAACCCAGCAACCAGATGTTTTCCAGATTATTAAAAACATTAAAACCTCAATTAATTTAACCCTTTTCAAATTCTTATAGATCTAAAATGCATAAATTAACAAAATCAAGAAAATCCTTACCTTAAATTCGAAGAACAATGATGAAAAAGAAGTTGAAAGCTCGAAAAATCCTCCAAGCTTAAATCGCCAATCAAGAACCATGATTAGAAGCTAAAATATCCATTCAAAATAGCAGCAAAAAATTATCATGGATTTAGAACCAAAAATCCAAACCACTCTTTTCAATCCCATCTCAAATCACTCAAAATCTCACCCAAAAACATAAGGGTATGTGCAGGATCATCATGGAAAAAACAGGCCCTTAAGTGGCAAAAAAATCAGAAAAATTAGAGTTAGGAAACTTACATAAAAATTTGAATAACTTATCTATATTATTTCAAAAATATGTAAGAATAGAATCTATAGAAAATTGAATGTAGTTTCTACACTACTAGGTTTGTTTAAAAAAAAAAAAAAACCTATTTGGTGAAGATTTGAAATTTCAATGCAGTAGTACTTAAATTTCAAGGAAAAAATAAGTAGGTGTCTATCTGACTGACCTAAGCACAATAAAATTATAATATTTATTTATAAGATTTTAGATATAAGTAGAGGAATCATGTCCCGATGTGATGCATATTTTTTTGTAATTTTTTTTCAAGTAAACAATTAATTATGAATTTTTTATTACAACTATTAAAAAATATAATAAACTCGTATGTCTGACCACCTTAACTTGGTCAAAACTTCATGAAATTCATTTTTTCCTTTTTTAATCTATAGTATGCAGAAGCATAGAATGTGATGCATGTTTTAGTTCAAAAATGTGATGCAAGCTTGATAGCTATAGATGTTTTCAATGGATTATCAATTAAGACTTTAGTCATAATTTGAATAGAAAATGAATAATAATTACTTATTGATTCAAAGTGTAAAAGCATAATTTATAACGTTGAAATCTAAGAATCTCTTTAAAAACCCTTTAGTTCATCAATTTTGGGTAAAAAAATGGTCGTCAGCTAAATACCCATCATATTGCCACTTTTCGGCCCATCATGATCCTACACATACCCATAAAAAAACATCACAATTCTTTCAATTTTTAAAATACCCAAATTGTAACAACTTTCTCCCCCAAAAAAATTCCTCTTTCACAATATCCCAACTATTTCATCCCTCCCCCAAAAGTTTTTTAAAAAATAATTAATTAATAAATAAGTTCCAATTCCAATTTCATTTTCAATCAAATAAACACTAATTAATTTTTCATTCCATTTCTCAATAAAATAAACATTATTCAATAAACCAAAATTAAATAATCAAATGGTCCTTTTCCAATATCAATAAACAATAACATAATGATAATAAACATAACAAGCAATAATAATGAACATAATTCTTGAAAATTGGCAATGGGAAGCTCTTCGGGTGGTGGTGATGGCGATGGTGATTTTTCAAATTCTAAAAAGGCGGGATATCTGGATTTGGCTTTAGGTAATAATGGCGGGCGGTGTGTTGATGTGAAGGTGATGTCAGGAGGGGCCCTTATTGGAGGTAAACTAAGTGGGTCCCCTTTTGTGGCTAATGTTTCTCCTAATGGTAAAGGGGCTTCGAGGAATGTGTGTCTGATGCATTCCCTAGTACCTGGCACTGAAAAAGTGGTACTTGGCTCTGAAAAGTTAGGGAATGGCCTATTTTTGAATGGGGGAGTTGGTATTTCTAATGTGGAGGGTCTTGGTATTGACAAGACTAAGAATCTCGATTGGAAAAATCTATTTGGGTCTAGGCATAAAGGAAAAATTTCCTCTCCTCCAGTGCCTTTTGTTGCTAATAAAAAGACCCGTGAGTACTCTGTTTCGGTTCCGGACTATATTGTGGACAAAAGAGTGTCTAATATGGACATGGCTCTGTTGGGTGAATTTGTTGGTCCCCGACCTCACATTGAGTTGGTGCGCAAGTTTGTTTTAACCCGCTAGAAACCTAAAGGAAAAATTGATGTGGCTGCTATGGCCAAAGGTTTTTTCTCTTTTTCCTTCAACTGTGAAGATGATTTGGTTTTGGCATTGACGGGGGGCCTGTGGTTCCTTGGAAAGTCCTCCTTGATGTTGAAGAAATGGGAGACGGGCTTCAATCCGAACTCCTGCTCTTTCTCGGCTGCTCTGGTTTGGGTTAGGTTGTCTAACCTTCTGCTGGAATTTTGGGATGAGGAGGTCTTCAAGGGGATTTCCAACACGTTTGGGAGCTTGTTGTTGATAGACCAAATGAAGGATTCTAGGAAGCGATTGGTTTATGCCATATTTTGTGTGAATGTGGAGCAATCTGCTGATTTTCCTTTGTTGGTCAAGATTAACTCTAAACTTGGGGTGTGGGAGTAGTTGGTCAAATTCAAATTGAATCCCTTTTCCTGCTTCCACTGTAAGAAAGTTGGTCATTGGGCCAAAAAAATGTCCTCTAAAATTTCCTAAACATATGACTAAACAATGGAGAGAGGTAGAGAAATCTCCAGCCCAGGAGGTGGAGTCTATCAAACCTCATGTTTAGGAGGTGGAACCTAAAGGTGTGCCCTCCTTGGGTGTGCCTTCCTCGAAGGATCGTGAGGAGACTTATCTGGAGGAGATTAATAAGGTGGTTGAAGGTCAACTTGATCAAGGGGAAATGATTTAGGATCTGGAATAGGTTGAAAAGCAATGATTTTCCCCTATGATTAATGAGGTAAGGTCTGTAACATTGGAGGAAAATCATTCTTAT